>CABFOV010002926.1:17269-33123 GCA_902141375.1 Timema poppense | reverse complement strand
GAACCAATTTTTTTTGCATCTTAATAGATTAACGAGGAATTTTTTTTTATAAAAAGTTAAGTTGTTGGACCCCCCTTTTCGCATCCAGCAACCCCATCCTCAAATTAAAAATGAAATTATTCTATAGATGTGCAAGTTAATTGCACCATTTTTCAACCTATCCCCATAGATGATACGACTGTATTAGTTTTTGGGAAGGGGGGGAACAAGTTCACTGTAGCTACCTCTTAAAATTGAATTAATTTTCAATGCAAAAAAAATTGTTTTTGCATTGTTTTGCACTTCAATAATTTTTCAAGGAAATAATACTTAGGGCCAGTTTCATAGTCAAATTTAGTACGCCTCAAGTGCGGCGCTACACTAAGTACAAGACGACACCTACCTAAACCAGAATGGAATGGGCCAGTTTCCTATGCGAGAACGGCCCAATCCATTCGAGTTTAGGTAGGTGTCGTCTTGTATTTAGTGTAGCACCGTACTTGAGGCGTACTAAATTTGACTATAAAACTGGCCTTTAGTATAAAAAATTGTGGAGGCCATTTTAAGTATAGTCTGGACACGCCCTCCCCATTTGATATTTTTTTTTGTTTTTCATGCCAAACTAAATGTCTTGTTTTTCACAATTTTGCATCCAAGTATTTCAGTTTGCGACATAATGTCTTAGAGGTTAAGAAAAACAATTTCATGTGAGAAAAATTAAGATTAGCTTAGTAATATTGATTTGTTACTGTCATATATCTGTTTTATTTTGAATGATTTGCCACACAAGTATGGTGTTTTGCCCCCCAGCTCCAAAGATGCTACGACTATTTTTATTTGGTGGGAGGGGGATAGGTTGAGTGTAAAATCCCCAATTTTTTTTAAAAATCCTAATGTATAGGCTTTGTTTTGCAACTTAATAATGTTTCAAGAAAAAACATACTGAGAAAAAGGTACGGGAGAAGGGGATAGATAAAGCTAATCGTAGTCCTTTATATATGAGATACATGGGTTTTTTCCCTTGGCCAATATAAATGTACTGCTTTCCACACAAGTATGGTGTTTTGACACTAAGCAGCTTTGCACAAAAACATATCTAACATGTTAAAACGTACAAAGAAAGCTGAAAATGGCTTAGATAGGAATATACTCTCAATGAAGCAATGTACATACATTTAAACATATTTTTTGAATATTTTTTAACGTTTTACTATCCAATAGCTTAGTTATAAAAAATATGCATTACAAGTTGGAAAATTCTTTCTATTTTAACGTAGAAGAGAAATATTATTTATTGGTAAGAGAAAATTGTTAACTACTACCAAAATATACTTTAAACTTCTAAGATTTAGTCAGAAAAAAAAATTAATAAGTTAATATGAGCGTGGCTAAGAAAGGCGTTGGTGTCTTAGATGCAAAATTAGCACTAAAGTACCATAGCTATTTCTCTCTGAAGTTTGTAGCTTATTTGAAAAATACGTATTATTCCTTCCTTTGCCTGAAATGTGATTTAAAAAAAAATAGGTTTTTTAGATTGCTAATATTTTTTCAAGCCATCTGATTTTTAATGCACTCGAAAGCAACAACATACCACCCCTAAATCTATTAGCTTTTGTGAAAGCATTAAAAACAATTGAAATATATTGAAATTATAATATATTTTATTGTTGAATAAGGCACAAATATTATAAAAATATGACTAATATTTTAAAAATGTTGATAATATAATATCTAGGTAAAAAGAAGAAATTATTTTGTAAAATTAAAATACATTATCAAAAATAGAACGTTCTTTACAATGTACATATTATAAGTTAGTTATTAATATATAAAATGCTATTTCACGTTAAAAAGCTGTATGTTTAAATTTTAACACTTTTTAATATATTTTGGGTAAAGTTCTTATAGACAAGCCGTCAGTTGATACATTCACTAAACATATCAATAAGTGTGAGGTCTTAGTATTTAAAACATTTATGGTTTGAACAATTAATAATAATTACAATATGTTATAACAAATATGAATACGATTAACATAGTAGTTTCTCATCAGTATCTTTATGTTCCAAGCTGAAAGAAAGGTTAGGTCTAAAGTTAATCTAGACTGAATTAATATAATTTACATTCACACTGCATAAAGCAGATAAAACAAATTCAGTTAACAACCAAATAGTGTTTTATACAATCCAAATTATGATTTCAAAGTTTTATGCTTTGTTTTTTCCAACAGTTATTTGTGGTTATGGTAAGCATGAGAGCTATTTTAGGAACTGAAATATTAAAATTACATTAGATTTACATGTAAAGTTAGGATACTTTTTGGTATCCACTTTTTGTGAAACCAAGTTTATTTGTAAAGCATACACAGGATAGGTTAGTTAAAAATCTAATTTATTATTGTAATAAATATGACTATGATACGTCTGTTCACATTAGGGGTTTTGTTCCATTCTTTTATATAGTCATTGTAAAACGAAAAGTAATAAGGAGGTATAATTGCTACAATAAGAAACAATCCTGTCCGCTTCATCACATCAAACAAAAGCCATATACAGTTCAATAATGTGTACTTCTATTCCAGTGGTACTCAAACATTTTCATTCACATACCCCAAGATAAATTCTTCAACTTTATACCCCAAAGTTGTTGGTGCATAATGCAAGTTATACATATTATATGATCTATATCTAGGAGTAAGAGAGAGAAAGAGTAAACTGGCGATCCCAGATTGCTTGTCCTCGCATCTAGGTCTCTTGTGGTTAGCCCTAAATATGGAGCTGATTATTCAAGTCTTATCATTAAATTATATATATATATATATGATGGGACGGGTGAAAAGGGCCCTTATCCTCCCCAATACCAAGACTGAGTTATTGATTGATTCTTGTAGAGGATTACATGCTGAATTCAATGGTGTTTTTAAATTTTCTTTATCTAATAAAATGACTGAGCCATGATTTTTAAAATCTTAGCCATATAATAACCCTTTTTGAGAAAACTGCGATTAAATTTGTATATATTGAACTAACTCTAAACAAAATATCTCCCACCTATTTCAGCATTTTATCTAACGTGTAAAAAGTGAAATATAAACTATGTTTAGTTGATCAGAACATGCTAGGAAGCTTTTCTAAAAACACGATATTTTGACCCAACAAACTTAAATTGGCTTTCCTGAACATTTTGTTCATGGAAGATAAGGTCTATTTCCCTGTGTACTATATCACACACACACACACACACTCACTCACACACACACACACACACACACACAATTAACGTATTCGCCGAGAAGTCTTCACGTATCCCGGGGGTACGCTTACCCAGTTGAGTACCACTGCTAGTTAATATCCCATAACTCATAATTCTAACATTTGTGTTTTGGAACTGAAATTAATAGATTAGTCTATACGCTTGTGTATATAATATTTACTTTTTAAACATAGCTTAATAAAGTTTGTTATAAATTGTGCTTAAAGTAGTTTGAAGAGCTTGTGTATATAAGCTATAGGCCTACTTAATGTTTGATTCTGAGACCCTTTACAGATTACCGTAACTTTTCAATAAAAACTAATGGGTCTCACGCAAAATTTTGGATACATTTACTCTTCAAAATGAAACATCAGTTTTGATCGCATGCAGTAAAAATTGGTATTAGTAAGAAATAATTTAAACACAACAAACAATCAATTCATTCATATGAAGAACATAGCATTGTTCGAAATACATAATATATAATTACCATTCGTATGGGCCATTCAGCTGTATAGATAAGTTTAAGAAAAGTTTTAATAGTTCACAAAGCTCTATCTATGTGCAAGTGAACTCACACCATCCATACAATAAAACACTGTCCATATCTTGAGAACTAATATGTAACATATTTTTAGTATTTTTTATGTACAAATTAACACTAATAATTAGATTAGTAGCTAAGGCTTCAAGGTTTATTCAAATGGTTCAACATATGATTTAGGTAGAATGGACAACTTAGGGTAAACTGTATTGCAATCATAATGTATTACAATGCGTAACATATATTTATGTATATTAATTGTATTATTCTATTCATTTATAAGTATAATAAAATCCCTTATAGATTATCTCGAGATTTTGATCTTTAAAATAAACGGTTAGTTGTCATAGCTTTATATATAACATGTTTTCTATCAATCAGAAACTTATTTTTAACAAAACTTTAATTAAATGTCTACATCACACGAGTACGTTGAAATTATATATAGCTAAAACAGGAACGAGGGACGTTATGACTCTTAGTAATTTATATTCTAGGGTAATATCCTTTTTATTGCTTTCATGGAAGACATAATAGTTCTTAGTAGCTTGTGGCCATTGTGTTCCGTTTGAATGTATTTTATAAGCAACATACAGTAGTGTGAGATAAGCCTGTGCCAATTAAAGTAAAAATGGATGGGTGGAGAGGGAAGGACAATGTGTTTGTTTTGGGAGAAAGGGTAAGAAAGTGTTTCTTGCAGATAGCGTCCAGCAATTTTATAAGTTGTGGACAATTTTTTTTACAGTATAATCCTTGTGTTATTAAGGCATTGTAGCGTATATTTTGTTTTAATGTATGTTAGTTTAATTGTACTTTCATTAAGGCCTAGTACATCTCATATTAATTTGTCTGAAGCGATTGCACATTAAAATCCATGTTCACTGATAGGGTCTCATTGTAATGTAAAATATTTTATTCATATTGTGAAGTCAATTAAATGTGGCCTAACCTCTGAATTTTTAGATTGGGACTGACTTTTATCTAATAAGTCGTCAAAAAGTTCCCAATCACCCGTATGCCTTCTGCAGAATGAAACGTAATGTCCAACTTCATTAGGACTGTAAAGATCTCTTCCTAAATAGCCAATCACACCACACAAAACATAATTCTTATTATTAATGACTAGGGCTGTAGGTATGTCACATTGAAGTATTTTCAATTCATTAGTATAGCTTTCCGAAAAATCAATCAACTCAATAATTAAATGGTAGTTAGACAACTGTTTGGTTACGTGTCTGACTCCATTGCATTCTTTGTGCCAATCCACTATTTCATAATCTTTCGTAAGCACGCTGTCATCTATGATAGTTCTTCTACATGTGGTGTAGTCGTCTTCAAATATTTGATTTTGTAGTAGATCCTCAAGATTCAACAGTTCTTCACGTTTACAGTGCAGAGCAACACTTGCATCTTTCGCTATTCTTATCTTGTCAGGGCACTCATCAGAACTACAAACTGTTGTACAGGTTTGAACTTCAAAAGAAGTCATCATTTTTCTTAGCATTTCTATTACTGAACATTCCACGGACAATCTATTGATATTGTTTTTTAGCTTTTCACTTGGAAATAATTCCTTTAATATTAAAGCTCGATTTTTATATGTACTTGCTGTCACCCCATGTTGTACAATACTTTGAACAAGTTGGAGTATTGGAAAACTATACATATTTATTGCATTTTTGAACTCAGTGCTGTCACAATATGCTGTACACATTACTTGAACAATTGAATCAAATGCGCAAGTATTAGTTAAAATATAAAGTTTATTGAAAAGTTTCAGCTTTTTCAATGCAACCCTGTTTCCATTTTTTAAGACTCCAATTGATGAGATGTGACTTTTATTGGATAAGTCAACCTCAAGCCATTCCGCATTCGAATTAAGATATGATGAGCGAGGTCGTTTTTTAGGTGGGACTGCTAAACCTCTCCAATTTTCCTCTTCGATCATTTCTGTAAAAGCAATTGTTTCATGTGATGGATGATATGACGAACTTTTTTCAAAAAAAAGTTATTTTTGACTTTTTTTCTGACTCCATAAGTGAATTTGCATAATTTATTGTTGAGCCAGAAACACTGTTTTCATTTCTAGAACAAGCTATTAACGTTGATTCACATAAAGGGTGTTGCGTACTATTTGTTTCAACACTTTGTCATTTACTGACGTTTGGAAAGTTATTGTTAATTTTCGAACATTTTTTACATATCCGTTTCTCTCCATAACCTTCTTCCTCGCCCTCTAAGGGATCAGAACACTTTCTAATTATATGGACAGCAACACTACAAATACTGCATCTATGTGCACCAGTTTGTTCATTGCCTGCAACACATATTGGGCAAACTGGATCATTGTTTGTATTTTTTGAGGTTGCAGGTGGAAACATTTGAGCATTTAAATTGCATGTATCTTTTGGTGCAGCAGCCAATTTAATTGCTCCATCTATGGCTTTTATGTGATACATGACGAAATCATCCACTCTGAATGGAAGAACTTTTGAAGAAAATATTCTGTTTTTTATGTCATTGAACTCACTTTCCACGGGAGCACTGCTTGCTGTTTTGTCACCATATCCAAAAATAGGAACCATTACCGCAGACCATAATGGAATAAAATTTGAAATTGAAACTATGTCATCAACTAAACTAGGAATAAATTGTTGATTACCTCGGTCACCATTTTGGCGATCCAATATTTCTTTTATTCTACTAATAATTTTTGAAATCCATGCTTTTGTTGATTCAAAATGTGTCTGCTCAGAAGTTTCGTTATCTTCTAAGTTTAAATCAGAATAATATGTACTACTTAAAATACCTTCGTCCATGCTTTCTTGCCGTGTATATTAATCTGGCTGCTCTTGTTCCCCAATAGCAATAAGTTTAATTAATTTGTTTTTACTTATTTCACAAGGGGTAGGTTCACCTTCATCATTATTTCCTTCCGTTTAACTTAAGGCAACAGTAATGATATCAGATAAAATATCTTCCAATGTTGCTATAGAAGTTGTCTGTATAGCCTGTCCCATAGCTCTTAGGTAGAAATCTTTGGTACGCTTGATTTGCCCTTGCAAAGTTTCCACTTTGTTAGTAGTTTAATAAAGTGTGCCACATCACATCTTAAAAACGTGTTTGGAAGGCCATTAGGTTCATTGTAAAATATCATTTTGCAACATTGTCTTAAGTAATCTTTCAATGATCCATATTGTGTAAATGCTTTAACTGAAGCGGATAAGAGAGCAACAGACATCTGCAACCACCATATCAGGTATTGTTGCGCCACTTCTGAGCCATTCTGTTAACCAGTGCTGAATACTATTTGCGTCATTCCTTTCCAACAGCATGCTGCTAACAGAATATTGTTGTCCACTCTTTTTGTCATTCACAACTATTTCATACAAAAAAATGTGAGATGATTTTGTACCCGAGGATCTCTTTAACTTTCTCACTAATGAACCAGTCGCATCAATGCTAACTTGGGATGGATGTGTTTTGCAGTATGACTGAAATACATGAATTTGTGATGAACTCCAGTAATGAATGAAAAATCGGTCATAACCTATATCTCTTTATCACACCCTGGTATAACATAGTTGACTTAGCCATACTAAGAGCTATGACAGGATCTTTGTGCCATCTTGAAGAAACCACCTTTTCATTCTTCGCTACATTTAATACACTGCATGTGGGAAGGTGACTTGGTTCATTATCTCCAAATTCCATTAGCTTATGGGCCATAAGTCGCCTATACATGTTTGGTTGTATACCTTCCTTGATCATCTTTGAAACGGCTTCTTCTCGTAGTGTATTAGACAAATGGCGTTTAATATTTTCCGGATGAGGAGAAGTAAAACTTCCATTATATATAAATTCAATGACTACTTCTTTACCCACAGTTGGCTCCTCAAGAATATTACCATTTAAAACTGATCCACAAACTTTACATGATCCAAGAATTGTGGCGTACACATTACCTGACTTATAGATTTTTGCTCGCTTGAATACAAGGGTGCAAGGAAGGGAAGTATGTTTCCAGAAGTGTTGGTAGTATTATATGAGTCCATCCACGTTGAAAAGTCAAGTAATTTCTGTGCTGTCTTTTGGGTTTAAATTTATCAGAACACCTGTATGAAATTTCATGTGATGCTATTCTAGAAAACTCTTTGGGTGGCAGGACAGCAATAAATCTGATACTTGAAGCTAAACTGTCTCCATCTGAGTTGGAATTATACTCTTCATCTTTGCTACTACAATTTTCTAAAGTGTCTATAATATCCTCACTTGTATTATCAGTGGTAAGTGGTGAGGGTTGGTAACCTAAGTCAGCCCATTATATCTATTATTTTTGACAATAGTGTAAATCGCTACTGCTGAAATTACTCCCTCTAGCTCTTTACTAATATTATTCCAAATATTACTAGATTTTACAGGCAGTCCCTCTTTTTCAGACAAAATAGAAGTTTTGAATTTCAATAAAGCTTCTATTAATAAAGGTTGATTAACAGTTTTTTTCCTCGGCATGTTGAAATTGTGTGATGTCTATGATTATGTATAATACAAGATGTAGCACAAACACTAGGTAATGACCTCTTATCACTCCAACGGAGATAGTGGTATAGCATTATAGTTATATACATCTGTAACAAATAAAATATACAATGAAAAATCATGACAATGTATGGTGCAATAATTATGTTTACGAGTTTCTTGTAACTATAGTTTAATATTTCGCCAGTAAATAAAAAATGTTAACTTAAAATCTAAATTGGATCCTACCATGGGAAAATTAGCTTAACATGATAAAAGTAAAACTATTAGATAAATGAATTGTATATTCAAAATCAAATTAAGTATTCAATTCAGCAACAACAAAAAATCTGCAAAAGTTAATAATTTTTAAATTATTTAATTTGTTGTAAAACTTTGATTAAGATTTGGAAAATAATGATAAAATATTTTGTTTTTACCTTTTATCATATAATTACATATACAGTAGCCCCATAGCTTCTTTGGTGCTGACTGACAGTTCACAGCTGACTTCTGACAGTCAACATTTAGGTATATACCTTCATTTTGACTGTCAGAAGGGACAGCTGCTTAGCACATGTTTTTGCAGATCATATGGTTCGGCGTAAGGATACATAATTTGGTCTGGTAACTTTTCAAAACCGTAAGTTGTCAACTGTGAGCTGTCAGTCAGCACCAAAGAAGCCATGGCTCTACTGTACCTACGTGTAGTTTTTATTTGTTAAAGGAACACGGTTTGTACACTAATGTTAATGCAAAGCAGCCAACACAAAATATAGTTTTCCTTTGGATTTAGGTTAAAATGTATTCTATAGGTACTTTTAGTTTGTAATTGATTAAGAGAAAAAAAATTAATTCTACATTATATAGGTGAATCCAACGATAGATAATCTCGTTTAAGAGAGAATATTTGAAAACACGTGAATTTTAATTAATTTCAATAGAAAAATAATAGCTTATGTGTTAACCAGACGTCCAAGCTACACCCATGCGAGATTTCAGTACAATCGATAAGCGTGATTGAGAAACATACAGACAAGACACACGTACCAGATTTCATTTTCATAAATTAGTAGGATATATAAGTATGATTATAAATAAAATATTAATATCTTTAACATAGATTTACTGTGAAGAAGAATGGCTATCTACTATATACATGTATATTTGTGTGTTTCTGTATTCCTCAATAAATTTTACTTTCTCTCGACACCTTGGCGAGAGAAGTATTGTGATCGTCATAAAAATTTAACCGAAAATTCTTATAGATGTCGACGTTTCAGCCCTTTAAAGGGAAAAAGTTGTTTTCGCGATACTGTCTAGAGCAGAAACCATTTTATCGATCAGGCTAAAACTTGGTATCTACGGCTTTCATAGGGCTTCCTTAAGGAGTTTTTGGAATTATATAACTAACCCTAAAATTAAGGGTAATTTACGGAAGGGCAAAAAAAGGAAAAAATATATTTTCTCAAAATTCGGTATAAATTTTGATTAAATTTTGTATATATCCAATGTTAAACATTACAAATAAATTATAAATTCTCATTTCTCCATGAAAATGACTTTTAGGGTACTTTACATATTAAGTAGAAACTTCCAATTTTGATCGTATCTCCGTAATTATTGTAGATACGAATTAACCTATCATTGTAAATTATATTCTTCTAAAGAAATATTATTTTTAAATATAATGTTATAAAACCAATAGTGTCTGTGCTATTAGCAAATATATTATATTTATTTAGGTCTCTATCTACTAGACCATAACAATAATTTCATTTTTATATTTCATATATTTTCCTATTTTATCCGTGATTCTCTAACTGTGTATATTAATTCATTATGCCCTTTAGTGAAGTGTTTTTGCAACTATGTGTATTATTTTGTTTCTTACGACTTTTAATATTTTTTATACAAGCCACCATAAATTTATTTAAAATATATTTAAATCCATATTATATTCTAAGAGGACAAAAACACTTATATATTAGCGAGTAATACAAGCCAATTTGAAGGTTCCATCCATTTTGTTTGGATTCATTTGAATTCCGACCCTCTTTTCCTCCCGTTTTCATTCCATGCATTTAAGTCTCAATCAGACTAATAATTATAGATATTGTTTTCATAGAAAGAGTGATTCAAACATAAATAAGTGTAGTTTTTTTAGCACGACGTCTTACTACCTGTTCAGTTTGTACGCCTATGTAGTTATTACGCTAATATGTAATGGATATGGAAGGTTGAATTTGTTAGAAAGGTTATGAAGAAGATCGTAGACAGGAAAGTCCAAATGAACACGGTAACACTTGACTAAACAAGACTACATAAATATGTATAACACATGACACTACACGTTATGATCTTCAAGGTATCGAGCATCCAGCAATACAAAAAAAGACACAGAAGTGGTAGGAGGTTGTGTGCGCATTCATACTGTCATGAATGTGGGTATGCGCATGCGCAGAAGAAGACACGAGTCGTGAGCCGAGACTTGTAAACTAAAGTTCTCGTTGTAGATTGTGGTGTTGTCCTTGCTCACGCAAAGAACTCCTGACAGAATTCATAGGAAGTGTACCCGCACTAGCGTATGGAAAGAGCATAAGACCATTTTGGAAATACCACCCTCAATACAACCAACTGGAATTTAAACCCCGATTTCCTTGTCATTGGAAGTCTACTCTATTGCGAGAACCCCCCTGCGGGACGGGGTTAGAATAGTCCCGCAGTAACCCCTGCTTGTCGTAAGAGGCGACTAAAAGGGGAGGCATCTTTTAAGTCTCAATCAGACTAATAATTATAGATATTGTTTTCATAGAAAGAGTGATTCAAACATAAATAAGTGTAGTTTTTTTTAGCACGATGTCTTACTACCTGTTCAGTTTGTACGCCTATGTAGTTATTACGCTAATATTTAATGGATAAGGAAGGTTGAATTCATAGGAAGTGTACCCACATTAGCGTGTGGAAATAGCGTAAGACCATTTTGGAAATGCCACCCTCAATACAACCAACTTGAATTTAAACCCCGATTTCCTTGTCATTGTAAGTCTACTCTATTGCGAGAATGATGCTTTAGACAGTTTGGTCACCAAAGCAGGTAGCTTTATTTTGAACGTTCTTATATGAATAACGAACGTGACTGAATAACTCGTCACTGTATTTACCCGAAACCTGGACCAATAAACGTGCATTTTTATTTGGCAGGAAGGAAGAGGAATGGCCCTATGTAACCAGAAAAAAATCTAAAATTGGACCCGGGCAATGAGGGTGGGGCTTATAATTTAAAAAAAACCTTTTTAGATGAGGAAGAAAATAAAAATGTGACGTAGAGGTAAAAAGAGAACTCCATATAACCAATGAATCTTAAAAATTGAAGTTTCTAAGAGCGAATTGGAGAAAAGAGGGTAGGGGGTTCAAAATTTTTAAAACCAATATTGAACAACTACTTCTCACTGTGGTATTAAACTTAAATTTTGCTGGCAGATATAAAAAAAAACTCCAAATAAATCCTAAGGGCTGAAAATATTAAGAGTTTTAATATGATCTTCCGGGAACAAAAAAAACACACTTTTAGTTGTGGTATATAATGTATTATTATTATTATTATTATTATTATTATTAGTAGTAGTAGTAGTAGTAGTAGTAGTAGTAGTAACCAAGATAAACATATTTATCATAAAATGTGGAATTTTTAATAAAATTTGTTTGAATGGGAGTGGTGTGTGGTTTACAATTTCAAAAACTAATAGAAACAACTTATTTTATGGTCAGTATAAAAATATAATATGTGAGGAAGATAATTTAAATTTTCCAATTGCAAAATAAGTGCTAAATATTTACTTTTTTATAAATGAAGCTGGTGGAATAGGGGGTTTAAAAATCCCCAAAACTAAAATAATAGTTTTCTTTTTAGTGTAGTATAAGATAAAGATGTGTCGGGTGGATATAAAAACCACTGTAAGCAACCATCAAGGTCTTATCCTTTACGTTAAAAATAAAGAAGCTGTAAATGGAGAAGGGGAGTACTCTAATGATTCTTATCTACACTAATATTATAAAGAGGAAAGATTTGATATTTTGTTTTCTTGTTTTTTTGTCTTTAATAGATAAACTCAAAAACTACTGGACCAATTTAAAAAATTCTTTCACCAATATAAAGCTACATTATCAGCAAGTATCATAGGCTATATTTTATTTTAATTTTTTTATTTATTCCTCATATAAATGTCGATAGTCATTCATATTTTATGGTAGAGTCTATGATGATTCTTCAATATGTCTGTTGAAACTAATAAATTCGGGGGCAGGGGGGAAGGGTCTAGTTACAAATATAAAAATACTTTTTTGGTATGATATAATTATGTAAGTCAATAAACCTTTCCAAAGAGCCGAATGACATCTGAACATATTATCGAGTTTAAAATTAAAGCCCGGGAAATAGAAGAGCACGAAATTAATACAAGTTTTTTTTTCGATGTGGTTTAAAATTGAAATTTAGCAAGCACGTAGATAAACCATATAAAATAATCAACTGAATCTTAAAATTTCATATTAGTATTATGGGAACTGAAAAAGAGTGAGTGGTAGTAGTTTAAGATGTGATTTTACCAAATCATTTCTACGCTAATGCAGATACAATTATTCTAAACTGTTATTTCTGTAGATTAAGCCAGATTATTTTGGACTTACATTAAATTCAGAACTGAGCCAAGGACTTTTCTAAACCAGTGTGTGTTTAGAAGAGGATATATAGCGAGATTAGATATAACTATGTCGAATCTGTACTTCCCTTGTATCATCATCTTTAATTTAGACTGAAGACTCGAGTCTTGACTCGGGTCAGACCATTAACAAACTTAATATTTCAATAATTATTCTTATTTCAAGCTAATATTTTTTTTATGGTATTTAGAGGATCATAGCCCAACAAATATTTATTTCCTCAAATGCTTATTCCTGAAAAATTCTCAACGGCGGTTTCTTTGTTTAGCAAATATCTAGGCTGTTTCAAAAATATGGCCTGCTTACACCCCACACAAAAAAAGATAAGTATTTATCTTACGTCTATGGACCAAATAAAAATGTTCCATATCCCTCTTCTCGTATGTTGAACATAGCAATAAAAACTCTAACAATGAATTGCGATACATTGTGGATATTGACGTAATGCAGACTTTACTTCACGATGTCGAAATTCTTCCATTTCCATGCCTATTCTATGCATATTGATAAAAGTTACGTTGCCAAAAAAAATTACTCCTTGCCTCCTTCAAATTGAAAATGCTGTTTTTAAACCCTAATTCAAATAAAATAAAATAATAATAAATAAATTATACGACACCATTTACAAATTCTCAAGCCTTTTTTTTAATTTCTTAAAAAACCAGATACTTTAAAAATAGAATTATTTATTATCTCTCATTAATATTAATTAAAAATGTTTCATCATTAACTATAGTCAAATATTAGCTCGTCTCAAATCGTGATAAGTAAATTAATTACTAAAATTTTAGTTAACCCTTATTCATAATTTACGAATAATTAAAAAATTGTATTAATATTATAAAATTAACATACTATTTCATTACTGCCTTCTTTAATTTAATCAAATATCAATAAATCAATTATTTGGTTAAATATAATAGGATTTACTCAAACTAAATAATCTACTTTTTGGATATATCCTAAAAGATAACAACAGAATTAAAATATCGTCCGGAATTTTAAAATTAGTTAAATTATTAACCTATCTTACTAGTATCAATGGCATGCTTATAATCAAGTTCTATTTTGAGGGTTTAAACTTTCTAGGTACACTTACTAGTAAACCTAGCTTTTAGCTTAACACAAAGTTTACAAGAAAAAGTTTTTAGAAGACTTCAATTAAATTTTTCTCGGAAAACAACTTTTTTTAATCACACTAAAACCGTTTTAATAAAGCAAATATAAAAAAACATTTATCAAACCATTGTTTAAATGTTTCAAATTTTCAAAAAGGAGGTAATTTATTTGTATACTGCACTCAAATTATAAATATTTGTTAAAAATTAATTTATATTTTTATTTATCATGAAAAACAAATAACATACACCCATTCAAAATAAAATATTAAAATACTTTTTGAAATATGTCAAATTTTCTAAAATGTATTATAATTAAACTACCTCTAAATTAATATATTTTATAAAAATCAAAATAAGGTATTATTAAATCACGTAAAATGTTCCTCATTTAGCAAAATTGTTGAATCTATTATTTTTTTTAAACCGCTTCGCTGGCAGAATGGTCACTTTCGTGTTAGACTGGCCTGCTGTAGACGTTGAGATCGGTGTTCGAATCCTGGTTGGGTCTACTGAGGGTAAGTTTTCTCAATGGTTTCCCACTCTTCTTCCACCTAAATTCACGTAGATTACCTCTCAAATGTTCCCTTCCTCATTCCCACCCCACTAGATAATTATCATTTATGCGTATGGCAATTAAAATGTAGTGATTAAAAAATAAATTAAAAATAACTTTTTTTTTCAATTATCACTAATAAGCATACTACTATTAAATGAATATTGTTTAGGAAAAATTAATATATTTTTAATGAGTTTTTTGTAAATAACTTAACAAATACCCATTTTGTGTAAAATTGTTAAAGCCATTTTCAAAACATTTCAAATTTTATATAAAAAAAAATTCAGTCTTCTCTAAACTACCCTTAAATGAATTTTTCCCTAAACAAACATCAGGACATTTTTATTCATCATGTCAAACACTACCCAGGTATACATATTTAACAAAATTACTAGAGCCATTTTTGAAAAATATTGACTTTTCAAAAATTACTATTCACTAAACTACATAAAACAAATTTTTACTAAAAAAAACAAGTGTACAGTGCTATTTGTCAGATCACCACAACACTCACTCTATATAGATTTTAAACAAAATTAACCAACTAGAAATATTTGTAATTTTCAAAAGTCACTGTTAAATAAACTACCGTTAATATAAGGATTAATGTTAAAATCGATAAAAATTTAATACGTATAACAATTGAATTTTGAACAAAATAATTCACATAGCTTAGGATTTATGTTCAGAGATAGCCGGAAATGTATTCCACTATTTTGAATTCAGGATAACAGAAAACGTAAAAATTCATCATCTCAAGGGTGAAAATGTTCACGATACATTATTACAATACATTATATCTGAATTAGAAAATAAAAAATAAACTATAAAACATTAAATATATTTAAAACATACTTTCTAACATGGGAATAGTTATTTATTTAAAGCCAAACATTTATATATGACTTTTTTTTTTTTTACTCTACATGAGATTTGAATTAATTTTTCTAAAATATACTACACAATGTCAACTTTTAAATCTGGAGTAAAATATGTTGGAGTGAATATTTTACATTTCAAAGCTCTATATTCAGGATAATTTCAAGTAAATAAAACATTTTATTCAGCACAAAAGTAAAATAGACTTCAGAACTATAGTTCATTATTTCAGAATCTTATGAAAAAAAAAAAAAATCTACTTACCCATGATTCGGGACATGAA
>CABFOV010002926.1:5144-15786 GCA_902141375.1 Timema poppense | reverse complement strand
AAATTAAAAGAGTTGCAGCATTTAATTATTTATACATACAAAATAAAACAAATAGGGATCCCTCGCGGCCAAATAATGTATCATAAAACAGCAAAAAAAAGGCCAATAAAGACGGGAACAGTTTAGTCTTATTTATCTGATCTTCCTGATGAAACATAATCTTCTTTCATATCTATTAGTGTTGACAGCTCTTATGATTTTAAGGGATAATTTTTCAAATTTGGTTTTTGAATATTTATTTTACGAGTCTTCTGAAAATGTTCTTACAATGCCGGCACAGGCTGTGATATCCTCTTAATTAACCGACACCAGAGTGCTCGACTTGTGCCACTCTCGCTCTCACCTGAGTTACCACGCTGGCGGAAGGGAGGGACGTAAGAAAAGGACGAAAGGGGGTCAATGTTTTTGTCCAAGGTATCACTAATCAAATTAAGGGTTGTGGCAGGGGGTGTGAGGGGATTTGACTTGCCTCGAGACGTGTGACTAAGCATAAATCCCTGGAGGGTGGTGTGGGAGGGTAGTTTATAGGGACGCTCAGAAGACGGTGGGTGGGCAATACGAGACTTGTTAGCCCAAGTCACACCACGTTGTTATTTCTCGCGACAAGGGTGGATACACCCCGTTTGTAAGCAATAGGGCTATCAGTCAAATGGTTGCAATACACTGGACCACCGATGGTGGGGGGAGAGAGAGAGATTCGAATCCCGGTCGGGTGTATTGAGGGTGTTTTATCCTATATGGTTTTAAAATTTTCCTTAGGTAAATTCGATTACACTTCATCTCAATTCAACCTTCGCTATTCCTAAGACTTTAGAGGAATTGATTAAAATGCGCATAATCCGAATGGATATTATGACATGTTGCAAACAAATAAAATAAAGTGTACCTACGAGGTTATGCATCTCTCAACACTATATCAATTAGCATAACCTAAGCACACCACCAGTCATGCGGTCTAAGGCGTTAGTCCCAACAAAATACTAGGCTGACATTGACGACGATATCAAGATTCGAACCTTGCTCCTCTTGATTTACACACTATTTTAAATGCTTCGAACAGGAAGAATGAGCAGGGCGAATGTTAATAAAACACATCAGCATTCACGAAGAGAAAAGATGGGGAAGCTAAATTGCTGACCGTATGTTGGTAGACACCAAGTGGCTACAGTATCCCCGTGACTTCTTTGGTGCTGACTGACAGCTCACAGCTGACTTCTGACAGTCAACATTAAGGTATAAACCCAAATTTTGACTGTCAGACGTGACAGCTGCTAAACATGTTTCTGCAGATCATATGGTTCGGCGTAGGGATAAATAATTTGGTCTGGTAACTTTTCAAAGCCATCAGCTGTCAACTGTGAGCTATCAGTCAACCCCAAAGAAGCTATGGGGCTACTGTAGCTAATATCTCTCCAAAAGGATCATCACTGGTTTCCGACAGTCTTCAATCTTATCTCTTTCTGCCCTCCCAACCAACAGGCAGCCTTGAAGGAATGGATATATACAGTAGTTGTAGATACTGTGACCTCCTCTCCCCTCGGTGATCACTGGCGGTGAGATAGGGAACTTTAAAATTTCAACTAACCATGTATGCTTTTATCCATTTGCTTTTGAGTATAAACATTTAAAAGTTACACTCGGAAGGAGAGGACAAAACAACCAAAGTGCACTCAGTCAGGAGTCTAATCCCGACTTCTCAAATTAGGATTCCATGACTCCCCGGTCTGGATATAGTGATAAATGTCCCATATCTGTCTGAACCCGACTGTACACAATTAGAGAGAGTGAAAGGGTGGTCTGGCTACGTGATGAAAGAAATAGGAGATTAACGATGCCGCTTGAAGGGTGAAAAGAGAGAGAGCGTATTGGTTACAGTTTCATTGCGACCTCTGTAAAAANAAAAAAAAAAAAAAAATGGAGGGTTGGGAATTTTATGGTGGGGTGGTGGCGACACTAACGACGGTCACCAAAAGTTTTCCCTGGTCTCTCTCTAGGTGGGTTATTTACCATGAAAATGGTTCGAATGTGTTTTTGTGTTTGTATGTGACTATTGTGCAGGGCCAAGATTTGTTACACGGGACAATAAGGAACTGTTTAGAGTCGAGCAGGGGTGGATAAAACAGGAAACCGGAAAGTGGTGACCCACTGGTGCGTAATGTGTCATTTTAACCAGCAAGAATATCCGTATTAAAGATCTTAGTTTCATACCTAGGGAGGACCGAAACAATTTCTGTATTTATATAATGTACAATTTAAATTATTAACATTGAAGTTGAAGCGGCAAAAAGAAAGCGGACATTGGCTAGATAATGATACTATAGCACGATTTCATTGATAATAAGGTTCCTCCTTTCATTCACCATCTAACGTAAGCTTTAGAAAGATGCTCGTCTTACTGTGTATAGAAGACATTTTCATGTCAGTGAAGGTCTAACCATTTGTATGCCATGTTAATATAACCATCTACAAAGTGAAGCAGATTTCAAAATGCGACTCACGTCACAATCGAGGATTATGACAATGAAATACTTTTAAATCTGTAATATATACATATAATACATATATGTTGATATATATACATATATCTATAGTAGACCTCCCTCAAACCACTTAGAGAGACAGCTGGAAATTAATATTATATACATCCCTTGAAAATAAGGCACACGATAGCAAACAATTGTGGACCTAGAATGATTTCAGGTGGAAAGTGCAATTAATAAAATAATCTAGTGCCATTTAATAAAAATGTATTTATTATATTTATAATTATTAGCTGCGTGATGTTTCAGACTAATTAGAAGTCCTCCACGCTTTGGAAGTCACTTGACAAGAAAATAACTGATTTTTTGATGAAATGAGCACTTAAAAACGGCTCAAACGTTCGAAAATATACCATATTAAAATTATCATAGTATTAATCATTTTGATATTTAGTTTATTCTCTCAACAGCGTTGTCAGCTATAAAAATAATCTAAATAAACCTTTAAGCTCGTTTCAGTATCATCTAAGATTAGTTTATAAAACTATTACATAATGTTTTTAAGCCCAAAATCTACGGGGTGACGTCTCACGTGAACATCGCGATTTTTTTTACAAAATTGTTCAACTCTTCTGTAGTGTCGCTAACTCCCCCCCCCCTCTCTGTTGGTTGGTAGCAGTTTCATTCTAAACAGACTGTTCAACCCGCTGTGTTTTTGACGTAATATTGCCGCTTACACAACGAATGGAATATTACGTTCCTAAGAATAAAAAGTTGTTCTAGAAAATAAGAGTGATATTAAAATGTTAAGAATAGACGAGCAAACGTGCTTGATTGTCATATAATACCGTTTATGAATTGTATCCATCCATATATGAGTAGATATTAAATAAAAGTCTCCATCTTAAACATTGTTACGAAAGATGAAGAGACCCTGATTCGCCTCCGTCAACTAGACTCCTTGAGTTTACAGAACTCACCCGATTAAACGACTAATCTCTTTGGAATATGTGACTTTATTAACTTAGCCTAGATTAAAATCCTTGCGAGATTGAATCAGACATTCCAAGCACCCATTTTACTGGCGTCTGGGACCTACTGAAATCCATCATACTCTACAGCCAGTTAACGTCATAATGGCCAAGTCTTTTAGAGTTTACTATTTTTTACTTTCATTGAGGCTCTCAATTCTATTTAAAGACGCTTTGCGCTGGTGATAATTAACTTATAAGGAGCTCCGAATTTATCATATCCCTTTGAGAGGATCAACACAATTTTGACCGCCACTAGAGCTTTTCAAGTATTGTTGGGTTATATTGTTTTAGTGTTAGTTTAAGGATATTGACAACTACAATAAATAATAATGATATTTAGCACCGCGTCTTACTACCCATTCGGGTTATACGCTTTAAGTACTAATTACTCTAATGGATTAGGAATTGGGAAGGTTGAATTAGAGGAAGTGAACCCGCATTTGGGTGGAAAGAGAGTGGAAAACCATTTAGGAAAAACCACCCCCAGTTCACCCGACCGAGATTCGAACCTCGATCTCCCCGTCCTCAGCAGTAGAACTCAACACGACAAGCGCGTTAGCCAACTACGCCACCGAGGCGGGTTACAATAAATAGTATTAGTGCATGTAAAGTGTGATTTATAAGGAGCTGCATGATGAGATGACTACACTGGAGAGATTGGAGCTGCATGATGAGATGACTACACTGGAGAGATTGGAGCTGCATGATGAGATGACTACACTGGAGAGATTGGAGCTGCATGATGAGATGACTACACTGGAGAGATTGGAGCTGCATGATGAGATGACTACACTGGAGAGATTGGAGCTGCATGATGAGATGACTACACTGGAGAGATTGGAGCTGCATGATGAGATGACTACACTGGAGAGATTGGAGCTGCATGATGAGATGACTACACTGGAGAGATTGGAGCTGCATGATGAGATGACTACACTGGAGAGATTGGAGCTGCATGATGAGATGACTACACTGGAGAGATTGGAGCTGCATGATGAGATGACTACACTGGAGAGATTGGAGCTGCATGATGAGATGACTACACTGGAGAGATTGGAGCTGCATGATGAGATGACTACACTGGAGAGATTGGAGCTGCATGATGAGATGACTACACTGGAGAGATTGGAGCTGCATGATGAGATGACTACACTGGAGAGATTGGAGCTGCATGATGAGATGACTACACTGGAGAGATTGGAGCTGCATGATGAGATGACTACACTGGAGAGATTGGAGCTGCATGATGAGATGACTACACTGGAGAGATTGGAGCTGCATGATGAGATGACTACACTGGAGAGATTATGCCAAGCTCATAGTGGGATAGCAATCCCCTATGTAGTTTGTCGGTTATCAATCAGATTTCTCAAGTCAAACCAAGTACTAGGAAAAAAGCACTAACCTCCACCAAGCCAGTAGATAGAAACATACCATCACAACAATCTTCATGAAAATGTTGAGGCCTGTTCCCATTGTTTATAATATGGCTGATAACTTGCTCCAATTCTTTAAGAACACGTTAGAAAATGAGATGTTTTTAGCAACCTTGTAGGCAATAACGGGGTATTGCAAGGTTAGTAACTTGCTAGCCAGGGATTAGGGAATATTGTGAGAGTCACCGGTGCAATAATAGTTTCCTCAAAGCTTTCAAGGGGGGTGCTTTCCTTCCCCTGTCTTGGAACACACAGAGTACCGCCACTAAAGGTACTGGAGGAGGTTAATTGGTCCATGTTGAGTCACGAGGGCCAATGAAAGGATTTTTCTGATATTCAAAAAAATGTCAGTTGAGTAGAGTAAATAAGACTCGTTACTCTTGTCTCGCCGGGCTTAGGCCAAGGACGCTCCCGGGTCAACTATCGGGAGTAATGTTTTGTAAATCATTTATCAACACCTTGCGTTTGCCACTCGGGTGGTTGCCGTGAATATAATTATTATAATAAAAAACCAGGGGTGGTAGTTATTACTAGTTTTACTACACCAAGTATAAATAAATTGGTGTTGTAAAGTTTCCTTACATCTGTTGAGGGCCACTCTCACACGATCCAAGACACGTGACGTGGAGCAAGGGAAATAATAGAAACCAACTAATATAATAAATAATAGTTTAAATATATGTTTTATTAATTTCACCAACAACTCTGTAAAACTCATGATTGAAAATAAACATTCATATACAGGCTGGCCATGAAAGTGAGTGTGTTGGCTGGTCTGTCTTTGCCTGTAACAAGACCCAGCTCTTGACCAAATCAAAACACCCCAAGTGGGGAGTAGATCTCATACCAAATAATAGTTGGAACAAATGTATCTATAGTTGTAAAAACTAATAAACATCTTTCATGTGTTCATAAGCCATTCAATGTGTACTGCGCCTCTTGCGTTGGACAGTCACACCAGTTGACACTGTCAATATTACGATCTTTGCTGGGTGAATCGGAGGAGATATTCCTCATTTGTGGCCCTTCAAGACAATTCTGGCGCATTTAGTCTACCCACCCTTCTCATTTCCAAACCGTAAAGTAATTTGTTATAACCCTCCAACCACCTTCCTCTTTCCAATTCCTCATGTTAAAAAAGTATGTTTGAGCACTAGCGTTTGACAAGTCAAGATAATGTTGACAGGTGTAAAATAGATATCGCATAATTTTATTAGTGTTAGTCCATTTATATTTATGTGTGTGTATCTTTTAAGAGGTTCTTCTCGTGGAAATTCGACTAAAGATTCAAAGAGTGTTTGGTTAAGCAGCCAGTCAAGGCCCTAATAGAGAGGGGAGCAGGGGGTACATCGTATCAGGGCCCGGGGATTTCCTGGGATATCAGAAAAGGTTTGCATATATTGAATTCTACTACTAGTATTTTTACCAAATTTTTAGTATAGGTATAATATTTTTTGTCTTGTATACCCCCCCCCCTTTTTTTAGATATAAAGGTATAACTTATATAGATTTTATTTGGTCTTATTTTTTTCAGATAGGATTAGTTAATCGATTATTAATTAATTGAATTATTTTTAATACAGGATTAGTAAAAAATGGAAGAGGAGTAACCGGAAAAACTTTGTACCCCCTGATAGAATTCCTCTCAAAGGCCTTGAGCCTGTCCCATGTGACCCAATAAACTAGGTTTGCGAGATAAGAGACTTACCACGTTCAAACCTATACAAAACGGCAAGTAACTTATTTACCAGACAATTAGTTTGTCATCTTAGTAGAGTCTATAGTGTGTCTTTCTACACTTTTCTAAGAGCCGCTGGTTTTAATTCCCCATTTCAAAGAGTGATCAATAATTTATATAGTTTATCACGATTATATTTGTCCTTGCATTATGTTAGGATAGGTCTCTACTAGCAGACAATAAATGCGTGATAAGCCATTGAGATAAAGGTCGTTAATCATGAGAGTCAGGCACTGCCAAGCTTGGCCTCCAGGACAACTTGCACACACCCCTGTTTGCGTCTCCCTTATTCGGTCTAAGAGACATCACAACAATAGAGCTGACTAGCTCAGAAAGAAAAGGCAAGGTGATCATAAAAAAAAAAAGATAAGAAAAGTAAAAAAAGGAGGATATTGAGGGTAGCCCCTAAGTAAATTTGTCACTCTCCAACAGATAAATTATGGTCCTAAAGCCTACAGTGGCACGAAGAAAATGAGCCCAAATATTTATCAGGAGGGGGAGATGGGCATTGTCACGAGTTGGGCTATTAGAGGACTAAGAGGTATTCGTGTATTGTTAAGACTGGATTTTGAGGGGCGAGGGGAGGACTGGTTGCTGACGGGTTGGAGAAATAGTTGTCCTTGGCCCTTTTGGGACGTTAGAGTTGTTTCGTGGTTAGATTGCTGAGCGCTTTCAAGAAACAGTGTAGTTTTCTGGTCGTTTGAATAGCGTACAAGATCAATGTTTTACAATGTATTGCTCCATAAACAAGTGAAATGTTTTCCTACTTAGCTTGATGTATTGAAATAATGATGGAAGTTATCACAAATATCCTATCCAGCCAACTATCTACAAGGCACCCATGGTTGGACAGCTAGTAGAAGGTTACTTGTTGCAAACAGTGACAGAAAGTGACTCAAGTCAACCTATTATAAGCAATTTTATAGTTGCTTACTAGTACTGTATTATTATAGTTTATGTAACTTATTTAAAGAACAAAATAAATTAATAAAACTATTATGGTTTTTGTTTTGCGGTTGTGGCAACAAGTGATGTTATAATACAGGGAACAATTAGTTTAAAAGTTTTTTATTCGCACTTTGTATTGTTATAACTGGCCACAAAAATAAAATATTTTTTTTAAAAAAAGCATAGAGAAAGAGCAAAACAAAATAATAGTTTTAAAATAAAAGATTTTTATTTTGTAAACAGCGTAAGAATACAATCATCTTGACGTTTTGTATGATGTCATCGACCGCCTTTGTTTCGGCTGGTACGCCATCTTGATTTCATAAGAGCACGCCGCATTTTAGAAGCTCCCGTTAGAAAATATATTTTTAAACCGCTTCCACAAAAAAAAAAAGTGAAACAATCCGGCGTGTTTTTAAGGGCTAGAATCAAGGTCGTGTGTATTGAGGATAGTTTTTTTTTTACCTAAATTGTTTTCCAATCTCCCTCCACGTAAGTTCGGATCAATTTTCTCTCAACTTCAACTCTTACCCAATTAGTGTCCCGGGTGGGTAGTATGACGTGGTACAAAACAAAGGAGAGTGAAGATATTTAGAAAATACAGCATTACTAAGAGCCACATTAAGACAACTACGAACCAGACTCAAGCTTATTGGACGAGATGTAAAGTGTGATATTATCCTATATCTACAGGAACACAAAGCAAAGATCAGATCCTACATGTGCTTGTACCGAGTCTAGTCCTTAGGGTCGCATTGCAGCTAGGGTAGCCATGCCCAATCTACAGAACCTATGACTGCAAGAAGCATAATACAGGCCATTAAAATAAGGACACTATATTTAACAAAAAAGAAAGGAGTTTGTTCATATTTATCATGTTCATAAAACCACTAACATTTCTTATCAAATACTCGTAAACGTAAATTATAATATAAATTTAAGATAAAAATTCACTGCGCGGGCATTATTATTTATTTTTAAAACTTAAGTACGTAAAATATAAACCCTGGAGACTGATGAAATATCCACCCGCACAGCCCCGGATGCCCGAAAAAAAGAGTGCATGTCTGGGGAAACCTGCACTGATAGCAACCTTAATTAGTAATTATGGTGGATGAGCTTCCTCTTCACATCTACGTTTAGTTAACATTTATTTGAAATGTATTTTAAAACCCAACAACGCACATCTGTACAATATTTTAATATCAACAAGGTTACGCTGGAATATATTGATTCAATCTCGGATATAGACCCTAATAAAATATTACCAAAGGTTAATATTTTCTCACTAAATGTTTTAATTTTATTGAATTACTTTGGTTGATTTTTACTCAAGTGGTTTATATATTTATTATAAATATATTCTAAAATATATATAAAATTTAAGTAGTAAATTATTCTTATTTTACTATAAATAACCTACTATATATATAAATAAAGATTGAAAATGGCACGTTAACTCTGAATCAGTCCGTTAAAGTATAGGGATGTAGGGAACGCAAGTAAAAGCCAGTGTTTTTGCAGGGTTTTTCTTTACATCAAAACCTATCTAATAGAAACGTAAGATTTTAATTTTCTTCACATGGTGATATTAACTGTGTTGAATATCTTGTCACGAGCATGACGGCATTAGATGACACACTTTTTAAACGAGGAATTTCATGACACCTTTGACTCTCGTCAATAAAAGTTTTGTTCTTTGTTTCTATGCATGGTGTTGTTTTATATCTCTTCTAGGTACAGCTAGGTTCGATTCCAGAGTCGTACTGATTTCACACACAGCGTGGTAAGAAATCAGGGGCCGTACGGATGATTGATTCGGAGCTCACTGTCAAATGAGATTCCAGTCGCTGATAAAGGCCAACATCACTATAGCGCAACAAGTGTATCTTTATATTTGGGTTATTTACCGTGCACTTGGTTTATCAGGACCCAACTAACCGACTAATACACAACTTAATTTTAAAACACCCAGTCTCTTGGTCAATAATTCATCACCTTAATAGAAAGCGAAGCCCCCATTTCACAATATTTTTTTCAGTGGCAGGTCTATCAGAAATAGAAATCTCAACCCTTTTTCAATAATAAAACAGGTTATTCACTAAGGTGGCTGATTTTATTTTACTCTTATTTAAATTACATAATTTAAAAAACATATTTACTGAGGATAAATAACTCTACATTTTTTTAAACTATACCAAGAGAATAATTAAATCAGCTGTATAATTTTATGATCTATATTCTTTGTTTCTTATTTTCCGTAATTAATAAAAATATTTTAAACATTTTTAGAGCATATTTTTTACGAATATATGACCCAAACATACGATGTTCAGTAGCCAATTTCACCCTTCATATAAGAATTAATTTAATAATATACAAAACTACGCCCTTGTATGCCTTATTCTTACATAATTACGTCCCCGAGTAATCCAAAACTTTTAACTACGATTTTCACGTAAGTTAAATTCTTTCTTCTTTACTTAAAAAAATAAATTACCTGGAACAATTTATCCCGGGCAACCCATTAACACAAAAAAATGGTGGCTTCTCTTCCTTTCTTTCGCCTTTCCAAATAATTAAAGCCGAAAGGCGACCGGAATGTTAACACAAGGGGTAATGGAGAAAATTCTTGACATTGTTTCTTATTCCTCACAGTTTTCAAACAACCCCTCCAAAACGAAAAAAAAATAAACAAAATAAAGCACGCGTATATTTGTGTACTAAAACAATTAACATAACTCCGTGAACCCTCATAACGAAAACATAGCTAGCCTTTGAAAATATTCCCCCTAAAAGAAAAGTGAGTGTTAGTTTGATTGTGTCTGGTCGACTGTTTGAAACAGTGGCAGGCAGGCAGGCACTTCTTGGAAGAAACTACTCATGAAGCCTCGCGCGCCCGCCCGTCTCAGTTACTTTGCTCTGTAAACTCGGGTTGACTAGCGTTGTTAGAAGAACACGCTAGAACAAATATGTTGTTAGCCCCCCCCCCCCCCCCCCCCCCCC
>CABFOV010002925.1:29223-74829 GCA_902141375.1 Timema poppense | reverse complement strand
AGAGAAACATCAGAAATAAACATTTTTTGAATTTGGGCTAAAGTTACCTTGACTGGGCTAAAGTTACCCCATCTTACGGTACATATTTAAAACACAAAGCAAAATTGTTCATGATTATGTGTTCATTCTTGTAATTAATAGTACAGTTCATATATACATCATAGATAATAAGAAAACAACAAAGTAAAAAAAACCATTAAAGAACATTTAGAAGGCACTGCCCATCTTCTTGCAGGTCGAGGCTCGCCTAATAAAATGCTCTATTTGAGTGGATGGAATTACTCAAGTCCCAACAGCAGCGGATATTTTCACAAAACCACTGAGTAAATTTAAATTCGATAAGTTTAAGCATAGTTTGGGATTGTATAAGCCGTAAGTATTTTTTTTAGTATTGTTCTGTTTGTAAGAATTTTAACATTGAGGGAGGGTGTCAGTATTGCAATGTTAAACATTGTATTTTTTGTTTTTGATGTAATTGTTGTTGTGTGTATAGTTTGGCAATATTGAACCATTGTTTTTCTCTCTAACCGAATACAACCATTGTTGTTAGTTATTTGCGCCGATTATAATTGCTGAATAATTTCCTCCAAATAAATGTCTACGTTTGACCAGTGTCGCCTTTCACTGCAAGTAAGTCCGGTCTACTAACCATAAGTACGGTATACAATATATATAAATAAGTATACAATAATTATTGAGTATACATATATAATGGCAAGTAAGATGTTGTTTTCCTTCAAAATTTACGGTGGTCATGTTTATTATTAATTTATGTTTGATTAATGATTGTCTTGATTAGGGACGCAAGTCTATTTTCAATTTTGGTGGTTACACTTTTCTCCACTAAAAAGCGCTCTCAATGTTTCGTAAGAAAATTAGGAAATAAATTATGTTAGCTAGCTTGTTTATTCTTACAATAAATAAAATGTTTTTATTGTTTTAAAATATACATAAACAAACTTATTAAACAAAATATATAAATGGAATATTCAAACAACTCCTTTTATATTCCAATATTGTGCTGTCGAGGGGTTGACACGTAATATAATTTGAGTTTACAGGCTTGTTTTATGACGACGCATAACCTAAAAACACAATCTATATTAAAAAATAAAACAAAAACTTATGCTTAGGATAAGCTCCATACACAGATTTGTCTGCGCCGAGGAGAAAAAAGAAAGGAAAAAAAGATGCGCATCATTTATATGAGTAAAGCTTAAGCTACTGACTCCGTATTCGTAAGTCCGTGCCTCGTAGTCCGTATACTACAATAGCTGGGTCCGCTCAATGCATTTGGATGAGTAAAGTGTTCCCTACCCATCTCACTTCATTAGACCAACCAAAAACCAAGTCAGCGATTGTATCTGCATTGGATTTGAAGGGTAAGTTTTAATCTAACTGGGAATAACCTGTTTACTAATACAGTTTAGTTAAGCAAATATAGCTCTGGTAAAAACCCATGAGCCACCTTAGGGGTTGACATAAACTAAATTAAAATACTTTCTCTTTGAATGTCCATCATCAAGAGGACCCTTAATATCATTCATACTGTTAGGATCCATGATTGGTTCATACAGTTATGTTTCTTTTAATTTGGGATGAATGGTTTGAGGCAGTTTACTAGCCCTATTAGAAAACAGTGGGAATACAAAATCACTACATCGATAACACATATATTTAAAAAGAAGAATTAACTGAAACTTAAGTTTGGAATAGGTAGATCTACCTAAGCTACCGAAAAAACTTTTCAAGATAATTGACTAGTGTTTAACAAATACTAGCCTACTTTTGAAATGCATAATGGGTTGAAACCGGAATATGAATTTTCCCATTATGCCGGGATCACGATCAACTTAACTTAACGTTCACTTAAGGTTCACTTAACTTAAGAAATCAGATGTGTGATCATGATTCACATAACTTAACTTAACAACTCGAGCCAAACATCTTCTTTCTAGATTACCAATGAGTTTTGATCTGTGATTTGTACTAGGCCTATTTGTAAAGTGATGGTCTGTGAATGTTTAATTGTTTTCTATCAATATAATAAATATCTATTATTAAACTTTTTTGATAAATTTAATTTTTCTATTTTAGTTTAATTATATTGTTTCAATATTTGATCACTAGAACTTAAGCTAAAGAGTAAATCGTGGTAATAAAACCAACAAATGAATTACTAAATAGCCCTGTAAACGTCACTTGTATAATGATTGGCCGGCTAGATCACGTGATGCCCTTCATGTGACGTTCAATTGACATGAAAGACCTCCAAGGACATCAATTACGTTAAGTTAACTGCATTGTGATCGCTTCCATTTAAAAACATGAGAAGAACCTTTACGTTAAGTTACGTTAAGTTAACCTTAAGTGAATGTTAAGTTGATTGTAATCCCGGCATTTCTTTTTAATCTAAAGTAATAGAGGATGCTATTAGGGTACCTGCAAGAGAATAGAAAAGGCTTGACATTAAACGGTACACTGCAGCTATTAGGATATACAAATGAGCTTTGTTGGGTAATAGTAAGGAAGCTGTTGAAAGAAATGTGGAAATTTTATTAGATGTAAGTAAGGAAATAGGTTTAAAGAGAGTACTGAAAAGATCAAGCTATGTATATGATCACAGAGAGAACACAAATTGAGAATAATAATTTAGAGATGACTGTGAAACACATAGGCCACAGGATGGCGTCCAGAAATGGGAGATTTTAAAATATCAATAAATAAATCAAATTAATTTTACCTAAGAATTTTTTTTTATTATTCGAGCAAAAAGCATGCCATTAATGGATTATATATGAGATAAAGTTACTTCTTGAAGATGACGTCCTGCAGATGGCCGCCTCTTCTGTGCAGGCATGACTGCATTCTAACACCCAAATTTCCCATAACATCTTCCAGCATTTCAATAAAAATACCATCATTTTCCCCACAAATCCTAACTTTCATTTCCTTAACACTCCGAGGATGATGAGAAAATACTTTGCTCTTAAGGCGTCCCCACAAAAAGAAATCACAAACAGACAAATCAGGAGACCTTGCAGTCCAATAAATATTGCCATTCCATGAGATGACATTCCCAAACACCTTTTGTACATTGGCCAACAATAATATTGCTGTATGAGGTGTAGTAGCACTGTCTTGTTGAAAATAAATGGACTCGTGTATAGGAAACCTGTTCCAGTTACATTAACCACACAGCGATTGTTATCCTCAAATAATATATTAATGATACAACTCACCACACTTACTTTATCACTTTGTTGGCCTAAAGATCTCTGGTTTAGTTGATGAGGGTTTTCTTCAACCGAATAACAAAAATCTTGAGCTTGTTCCCAAAATCATTTAGGTGAAAATGCACTTCATTGGACATCCAAAAATGATCACTAAAATTTTCATCTGCTTCAATTTTAGAAAACATTTATTGACAGAAAGTTATTCAACCTGCAAAGTCATTATGTTTTAATTCTTGGACTGTTTGAATCTTATATGGATGGCAATTTAAATCCTTGATCAATCTTATATGCAAACTGCGGCGGGATAGTTTTAAGAATAATGCATATCGCCAAGCAGAACATTTAGGTCCTTGGGTTCTTTTGACTCTGACAGCTTAAATATTTTATGGTGTTCTAAATGATCTGATTTGACCTAATTACTTCTTTTAAGAGTGGAACCAGTTACTTCAAGTTATCAACCCATGTTTTGATTGTGTGAGTTGATGGGACTGGATCATGACAATGAAGTTTGAGGTGAAGCAAAAATTCTCGTCTTGCAGACACCGCACACAATCATTATTTTGATCAAATTATTTAATGGCAAACGCACATTGTATACAGGACCATTGCTACATTTCAACTGAGTGGCATAGAGTGAGGTACAAACTGGTGTCAACAGAGTGCGTACCATTACACACCTTGACCTTGAAATGGCAGTTTCAAAAGCTCATTCCTGTGCGAACCCTGTATCATTACATACATACATACCTAATCACACAATTCCCTTACAGTGTAGACAAGAAACTGCGTATAACTCAAAACACAACTTCGTACTTACTCCATCCTCATTGACTTTCTCCATTCTCCACACTTCCCTATCCTTGCATACTTCCTTCGCTTCAACAACATCCATACACTGCATGCTTTTTTATTCTTAAAACTCTTAATTTTTTTCTTTTTCACACCTTCATCTACCACATTTAGCCAGGTCTTTCATGGCCAACCCCTTTCTTTTGATCCACTAACTTTACCTTCAGATTTTTGCTTTGTCCATCAATCCACACTCATCCTCTCAACCTGCCCGAATCAACATAACATTCTTTTTTCCCATCAACTTATTGGGTTCCCTATCCAACCTTACTCCTCCAGCACCCATTCATTATTGACTCTGCCCATACAAGTTTTTCCACACACATTTTTTAGCTATCTCATCCCAACCACATTTACCTTGTTGATGTGTTTCTCCTGACAAACCCATGCTTCATATCCATAAAACAATGTTGGTACTAACACACTTTTATATACTGCCATCTTTGCCTCTTTCAATATTACTTCATTCTTTGCAATAGTCCATATACATCCAACTACTCTCAAATATTCATTCACCCGTCTTTCGATTTCACCACTATTCTTCCATTTTTACAGAACATTCTGCCCAGATGCACAAGATCATTCCCTTGTTCTAACAGTTTTCCATTTATACTAAACTGACAATTATTTCCTGATCTGTCTTTATTAAAAATATTTCCTTAATTTTTGGGATATTTATACAAAGATAATTCTGCCTGTCGCCACATTAAAACGATTAATTGCATTCTGCAAGTCACTTTCATTCTCAACCATTAGTACAGCATCATTTGCATATAACAGCACTCTCACATTCACATTGTTAATTTGTACACCAACCGCATCCTCACATGCATCCCTCAAACACTTATCCATGAATACATTAAACAACCATGGAGACATAGCAAAACCTTGTCTGACACTCTGTTAATTTCAAACCGTTTGCTCGAAGCTCCATCCACCCTAACACACACTATACTCCCATCATACACCACCATAATTGAATTTACTAACCATGCATCTACACCATATTCTCTAAGAACATTCCATAACATACTTATTTTCACCTGATCATACTCTTTCTCCAGATCAACGAATGCACAATACTCTTTATACTTACTGCCATACATTTCTCAATCACTTACTGCAATGCAAATATCTGGTACATGCAACCTCTACCTGGTGTGAAACCACATTGCACACCCCAAATCTTATCTTCAGTTTTTTCATGCACCCTCTCAGAACTCTGTCAAAAACTATGCCTGGAATACTGAACAAACTAATTGCCCTATAATTCTTGCATTCACTCATATTGCCTTTGCCGTTGTACAAAGGAACAATTACAACATTCCTCCAGTGATTAGAAACATTCAAAATCCCAACACATTGAACAACTCACACAATCTGGCAAGTAAAGTAGTACCATGCCCCCACACTTAAGCATTTCACTTGTGATCCCATCTACGCCTGCAGCTTTGCCATTATTTAACACTTTCATAGCTTTTAACACTCCAGCCTCATTAATTATTTCACTCATTTTCTGCTACTTTCTCAGCATACAATTGCTCAAAATACTCCTTCGATTGTTCTTTTATAATCTTTTAATCCCAAATCATCTTACCACGTTCATTCTGAATGCCATAGGTATTTCCTTGCAATCCTTGTTTGTTTTTTTCACTTTACCCAGTTCCAGAACAGCTTATTTCTTTTAAAATCATTCTTCATTCTTTCTTCTTCTTTTAATCTCATTTGCTCTATACTCTACATTACTACTTTCTTTGTATTTATCATCTTCGCTTTGTATATGTTCCACAACCTCTTACATTCTATTTCACTCTTCACAGCAATAATTCGTTTGTATGTTTCTTTATTTTCTCTCACAGCTTCTTTCACCTGTTCATTCCACCATGTATCTATTTTAAAGTTTACCACTACCGCAGATCCCACACATCTTTCATGCACTCAATTACAGCCTAATTTATTCTGTTTCCTAACACTTTCTATATCATCAACATCATCATCATCAGCAGCAGCATGAATAGCTTCCAGCCATTGGCTGGTTCTGTGTAGAACATAAGCCTTTCCACAGACTCCTTTCCACCCACCACCTCTCTCCCTCCACATTGGCCCAGTCCTATCCTCTTTCCTCCACACTCCTCCTTACTCCCTTCAACCATCTGTCCCTTGGCCTACCGCTCCTCCTCCTACCCCCCACCTTCATATCCAACATAATCCTGGGGATCCTTTCCCTCTCAATTCTTCTCACATGGCCATACCACTCTAGCCTTCTCTATCCTGTCCTGGACTGGCTCTTCCTTTACTATTCCTCTTATTCTCTCATTTCTCATTCTTTCAAATTTTGTTACACCGATCCTGCTTCTCAGGAATCTCATTTTACTAACCTGTTTTCTGCTTTTATTCTGTTCCTTTATTACCCACATTTCTGCAGCGTACATCAATATTTGTAGGTAATAGGCATTGTAGATCACTCCCTTGCACTTGTCTGGCATATCCCTGCTCCAAATCAGGCTTCTCACACTTCTGAAAAATGCCTCTGATTGCCTTCCTCTCTCACTTATTTCTCTCCTGTTCCTTCCACTCTCTTCTACAATACTGCCCAGATACTTAAAACCTTTTACCTACTATATTCAATTGCTCCCACTACCCCACACAATCGGCTCATCTTCAAACACCATTGCTTTCATCTTTCCCTCCTCAATTATTTCTACCACATTCTTCATTATTTCATCCATCACTACAATGGACATTAGTGTTGAGACTACACTACCTTTTTTCAGACAATTTTTTAACTCAAACCAATCTGTCTTCTCCTCTCCCACTTTCACACAGCTCACACAGCTCACACTACCCTTGTACATATATTTTCCTCACTCTATGTACTATATCATCCTGCACACCTTTCTTCTCCAGCACTTTCCATACTTTCTATATCTTTAACATTTTGACATTCCATTCATGCTTTTGAAAAGTTAAATTTTTTGCCCAGCAATCTTTCATATTGTGCTCTCCATGCATTCAAGACTTCATTGAGCTCATTCCAAATTTCCATTCTCACATTTTCTTCTTCACTCTCCGCCAGAGCATAGCCAGCAACCAACATAATTCTATGTATGCTTATTTTCGTACATACCCATAGAAATATAGATGACACCAACTCATAGCTTCTCACAAACAGCTTTTTTGTTAGACTTTAGATTAAACTTGTCCCAGACTTCCCCTTACCCAATCATCCACACCTGACCGCAGTATCAGGCTACCATCACTCACCATCAAAACACCTGTCTTTTTCTGCTTGGTTTTACACACACAGAATATCACATTTTCTTCCAATCAATTCCTCTAACAGTTCATTCTCTTTACCACACTCTCCTGTTATATTCCATGTTCCATTAGTCCATGTTCTCGTCAGCTTCTCAACAGATGGGCCCTTCAGTTTTAACCTCAGCTGCTCATCATATCATTTGACATGGTTAATGATTTTAAACATTTAGTAACAAGTGTAACTAGCAATAACAATAAGAGAGTAGAAAATTGGAAAAGAATAAAGTTGGGAGATGTGTACTCACTCAGTAAGTTTTTGACATCTCGCTCGTTGGCAAGGAATGTAAAACTCAGACTATACAAAACAATAGTTCTACCGGTTCACTAGGGTTGTAAAATGTGTTCTTTTACCTTACGTGACAAAAATAAATTTAGGGTGTTCGAAACAAGGTGCTTAAGAGTGAAGGAGGTTACATAAAAATGAGTTACATACCCAGCACTCCTCACTAGACATTGTTAGGATAGTTAAATCTCACAGATTATGGTGGGCAGGATATGCAGCGTGAATTTAAGAATCTATAACCCTCTGCAGGTTATTGACTGGCAAACTCAATGGCGAGTGACAATTGAGAAGATCTAGATGCAGAGGGGAGCGTAACATTAGAATGTGCCTGAAAGAGATAAGGTGTAATGAGGTGGACCGGATAGAACTATCTCAAGATAGAGATAAGTGGCCTAATTTTGTAAGTGTGGAAATGAACTTTCAAGTTCTTAATGCCATAGAGTAAGTAATGTCCAGACAATGGACAACTGTCACCTGAAATTTGATTTCAACAATACCCATAAGATGTTATCAGCAGGCAAAACTTTTGAAAGTTTGTTGATTGTTTCTCAAATATCTTCTAATCTAAAAACATGTTTTTACTTGTTATAAAAAAAATACAAGGATTTGAGATCTTAGTGTAAGTTTGTATTTTGATCTCAGGTATACTGACTCAGGCCCTATACATTTTGTAATGAATATAAAATATCCATTAACTCAATTTCAAGTGACATTGTTTTGTGCGTGCATGCATGCATGCTGTCCCACACATCTTTGAGGAAGGTATAATTTAGAGAAAATGTAGGCCCCTACCTATTTATGTGAGGAGGGTAAAGGGGAAATAGTTTCTGAAATACCACACACATTACACTTGATAGGGATGCAAACCCCCCACTTCCTCATTACTGGTACTCAAATATATTGCTAGAGTGACTCCTTAGACCATTCAACCAATGATACGGGCAGGCCCTAGGTCTAAATATGTTTTATTGTTTAGCTTGTAGGTTTCAAGGTTGTTTCAAAACACTGNCTTGTAGGTTTCAAGGTTGTTTCAAAACACTGAACTTCTGACGCTGACTTGGCAACTTAGAGACCTGTTAGGAATCTTAGTAGGTTCAAAATGTAGTTTTCATGTGATTAATAGTTCATCATATGTGTGATCCTTGGTTCTGATGACACTAGCTGTTAAAGCTATATTTAGGGCCATTTGTCTTAAACTGTACTTCTTAACATATTTTATGAAAATTAAGTTGTTCTAATTTGGGCACACATGATTGGGAATGTGAACTTTAACCAAACATACTTGTATAGAGATGGTGGAAAAACTAAATGTAAAACTTGTCTGAGTGCACTCAGCCGGGATTCAAACCTAAAGAACATGGAGCCAACCCACAAAGCACCACACCACATTTTCTAGCAAGTGGCTACACGAGCCGCACCGCACCACATTTTCTAACCGTTTTATATTATTTATAGACTGAGTTCTATTACAAAATAAGTTTTTATTTTTACTTGCATAGGTTTTCACCTATTTTCATTAAATTAAGTTAGCTATTAATTACGAAGAATAAAATTTTAAGTTAGCTAATAATTAAGAAAAAGAATGTTTGTTGTTCAATAAGTTGTAAATAATATTGTTTATCTTGCACGTAATGTTGGAAACAATGACTACAGCATCACACATTCAACGGCTGTGAAAGAAATGCCTAGTTTTACCATGGAAACAAAGTTTGGAAGCTCCCAAACATTTATTTCCGGTGTTAGGTGGCTACACGATCCGTACCGCACCACAAAAGTGCGGTGCAGTGCGGACTTGTGTAGCCACTTGTATTTAAAAACATGAATAGCATTCCACCGGGAAAATGCGGTGCGGCTCTATGTGGCCAGTCCTTAAAGCAGAAAACTCGATCTCTCAGCTGCTGAGCTAACCCTACCAGTGATTATCAATTGAGCTTGTTCTTAGAAACATAAACTTTTATCATCCTAAATTTATGTACCATCTAGAAAAATTTTAGTCAACATTTGTATTAATAGACCTTATTGTCAGGTAGGCCTACTGTACCTACCTACCTTCTTATAGTAGAATCCTTGTAAAGGTAGGTTATATTTGGAGCAAATACACACAATATTCTAATGCAATCTAAGGTAAGTAAACATATTGAACACTTTTGTAATAAAATAATTATTTTATTGGGGTGTTATGCACCACATTTCATGTTTATTTCAGTATTTTTCTTTACTGTGCATGGTATCATTTAGTCTATTTGCAGATTGAAACTAATAAGATACTAATGGGGAAGGCAAAATATATAGGTTGTGTCACATGTGCTAGTATTTGCATGGATGGAGAGTGGAAAATCTCTAAAGATAAAACCACCCTGTGCACACTCAAATGACATTTAAAACCCAACCTTCTCATCAACAACTAGCTAGACAAGATAATAAATACAATCTTTGTCCCCATTTACGCCATGCGATAAATTTAAATTAATCACATTAATGAATTATCATTTTTAAAAGAGATCCCACACTGCTTAATCAAATTATATTTTAGAAAACATTCTAAAAATAACCTAATTATATTAAGGAGTTTAATTAAACTATAAGATGAGACTTAAGACTTCAAAATAATTAATGGTTGTAAATGATTAGTTTAGAAAATCAATTTTAATGATATTAATGATAAATCTACAGAATAAACCCTGAAGTAACATACAATTACAATTTATAAATATAATTTGAAAGTCTATAAATACATTTAATAAACATATGTTGATGTAAAAAAAATATAGGCTTATAATGAACTTGAAATGTCAAATGTCAAAGATAAAAAAAATTAATAGGCCCTAAATTGATGAGTTTAAGTATGTGAAAAAAGATTGTTTAATATGAGATATTAAATATTAAGTTAACATTTAATATACCTACAAAAGTGATAATAGAACTGATAAAAAGTTTTTAAATTACAAGAAAACATTAAAAGTTTGGATAGCAAAAGAGGTTATACATAAATAATGAATGTAAGTATGTTATTAGTTCAAATATATGAGGCTTAGAATCGAACTAATACCAATTGTCAATAAAAATTTTGATAGTAAAATATGTATTAATATTTTAAAAATACAAGAATTATATATAAATTACAAAAACTTTTGGAGCAGTAGGGCCTAAAGCCAGAAAGTTATTAACATAATTTGTGTATGAATCTTTAGGCTCAAGGTTCAAAACGCGGTCTCAAGATAAATTTATAAAAATATTTATTACAGTGTTAAGTGACCCCATATAGTTAAAACTCATATTTGGTTCCAGCCGTGTGAATATGAACGGTGACACCAACAGGAACTACCAAGAAGTTAATGGTACTCCAGTTCTTGGGCTAGGAAAGCGTAAGAAGAGCCATCGGAGGAAACGTTGTGAGTACCTCCAGGACTGGGTTGACAAGTCATCATCATTTCAGCAGCAGCCACCACCGTACCCTGTGGAGGAACCACCTCCGGGATACTGGCCTCAGCAGAGGATGTTTGCAGCGGTGTCTGACCCCTCAGTGGGACGTTACTCTGTCCCCCTGGGGTTCAGTCTAGAACCTGTATCTCTGCCTTTGTACCCTGTATTTCAGCCTGTATTACCCACATGTCGCCCTCACACTCACAGGGAGGTACCAAGACACAAATCTTGTGCTGGAGGAGTACTAGGCCCTTCTAAGGGTGCTCGTCCTCGTGCAGCCCCTCCCAGCCCCTTGGCTGCCATGCAGACCCTTACTCTTCCAGGAGGGGTCAACTGTGAGGAGTTTACCAGCCTCCCTCCACAAACACAGCCACAGGTAGGCTAGAATTTCATTGCGACTAATTAGCTAATCTAGATGAACAGAATGAAGGCAGTAAACCTCAAATTAATGGTGCAGGATGGCCACAGATCAGAAAAATGGGTAAATCTGGGAATAGTTAGAGAATTTGAAAGGTGAGAAAAAATCTGGGATTTTGATTGTGAAACAGAGAAAACGATTCATTATCAAAATTAAATAAAAAAAAGAGAAACTTTTTGTTTTTGTTATTTTATCTCAAACAACTAAATTAGTAATCAACTTGAAACACATTTTGTTGCGTTGATTATTTCTTTACCTTAACAAAGGTCAAATATTGCACATGTGTAACTTAAAATGTATTTAGGTTTGGCTGGAACAAGAGGTCTCAATCAAATTTACTAGATTATATACAACCAATTACATTTGCTTGCATGAGTAATGGATAAATATTCTATTTCTTTTTTTGACATAAGATTGATTATGAAATCCTCTCGTGATCGTTTCTAATACCTGACACGTGGTTATGTTGACATTTAATTTGACATGTTTTGAACATTGATATTGATTTCTTTGCACTAAATAGTTTATTCATATTACTGTGGCAAATAAAGTAATTAAATTTTTTAAGGTGTAAAACAAAGAATAACTTTTTAAATACTTTATGTTGGTAAAACTTACAACGGTGAATATGCTGTATCAAATACTTCCCTGTATTCTATTGAATGGTGTGCATACAATCAATAAAATTGATAGTCCAGTTTAACTCTGACAAATATTTAATTTTTAAGCAATCAATTTATCAGCATATTTACATTATGTAAGGATGAAGAAGGTAGAATTTAAAAAAAAAGGTACACGCATTTTTGTGGAAAGAAAGAAGAAAATTATTTTTAAAAATTTTTTCATTACACTCGGTCACGATTTGAGCCTCAATATATTTGTCACTGGGAAACCCATGTATTAGGCTGATACCTTTGTCAACATAATCACTAATTCATTTCACAGACAATTAATATTAGTTTAGACATGCACGCCACATAAGGTTGATCCATACTTAGTAGCAAACGGTTAAAAAAACTAGTGAAATATAATCATGGAAAATATTACATTTTTGTTTGGAAAACTTGGAAAAGTCAGTGAGTTTGAAAAGTCAATTTCTGTGGTATCAGAAACCTAGAGAAAAGTTGATAAAATGTTACTATTTGCATTGATGCTCAAATGATCTAAAATCTAATGTGTCATGCTAGCATTAGACTGGACTGTCGTTGAAAAAGAAAGAGAGGTTCGAATTTTGTTCAAGGTAGTATATCCGAAGGGTTTTCCCATCCTCCTTCCACAAAAATGAGAGTACACTTTCTCTTCCTTATTCCTACTAAATATGCAGATAGACTGGAAGAAATGTGCACAAAAGTCCTGACCTTCAATCAACACAAGGTTTATTAGTGACTGAATCCTAATAGTAGAAACAGGAGGGCTATTTTAAAGAATATTTGTTTGTATTGGTGAAGAGAGAGGATGAGAATACCACAAGAGATACATTATATGCACCCGGCTGAGATTAATTCCTCGACTTCCATGTCACAAGCAATCCAGTCTAGCAAGCTTGACACCATAAACACCATGACCAGCAGTGTGGGTCAAATCATAGTTGGGCATGTGTTAGTTGCTGACATGACATGATAAGTGAATGTGATCTTAAGTATCATCATTATTTGTTCCCAATGTTTAGTGTTTAATGAGAAATAAATCTTTGTAAAAAAATTGTCAATTCATAAAGTCTGTTTTAAATGATATTCTTTTTTTCTCTAAGATTATAAAATATAATTTGTTTTGATATGTCTCATTGTCTCATAATACATTTAATATTTCCTTCTAGTCTAGTGCCAAAATGTTAGTCCTTTCACAATGCAAATATATTCTACCATTTCAGAATATTCAGCGCCATAATATACCAAACTCTTGCTTTATGCAATGATTGTATTTTTGAAAATAGTTTTCATAAATCAAACATAAGTTCTCCCATAATAAATAAATAGAATTTAAAGGGCCTGGAAAAAGACTCGTAATAGGCAATTTAATTCATCTCTTAGGCCCAGTTTCATAGTCAAATTTAGTAAGCCTCAAGTGCGGCGCTACACTAAGTACAAGACGACACCTACCTAAACTCGAATGGAATGGGCCGTTCTCGCATAGGAAACTGGCCCATTCCATTGTGGTTTAGGTAGGTGTCGTCATGAACTTAGTGTAGCGCCGCACTTGAGGCGTACTAAATTTGACTATGAAACTGGGCCTTATTCTCTGTTTTATTTTTTACTATTCTTAAATTTGTTACTGACATTAATACCTACAATAAAAATAATTAAATATCATAAAAGTATAGGTCTATTACCCATTCTATAACAAAAGGTTGTGAAAACTCAGGAAAATATATTCCTTTCCTGATAACATTTGTTCTGCAAGTGCAAGTGTGTATTTGTGGTTTGTTTTTCACAGTTAAGTTGTGATGAAGGCCAGAGGAGGTTCAGTGACCCAGGACTAGTCCCCCCACCCCACGAGGACACTTCTGACACTCGTAGCAGCGATGAGAGCTCTCGGGCCACCGCGACCCTTGTTGTATCACTTTTGGAACAGGTCAATGGCTTGCAGGTGAGTTCCGACCTCTATCAAATATACTAAGGCTTAAGGTGGGAGTTAAATGCCTTTAACTCGAAGACTTTTAATTCTAGCCTGGTGATTGGTCAAAAAACTGGTATTCACTCATCTACCCTATTTGCCATCCACTTCCTATTTCTCGAAAGGACGTCGTTCTCTCACAATAGACAACAACAAGCATATTGCAGAATATATCAAGGGCTGTTGCCACTTTGCAGAACATTCACACAAGAAAAAAGAAAATGTTGAACCTTGTATATATTTTAATTTTTGGCATTTATATATATATATATATATATATATAATGAGGAAGGAGGCATTTTAGAGGTAGCTTACTCGCATTTGAATGCAAGAAAAATGGGAAACAATCAAGGAAAAACCCGCTCTCATTAGACCTGACTGGAATTCGAACCCTGACCTCACCGTCATCAGTAAGCGAGACTAACATGAGAGGGATGCCTAGATCAATATAAAGCGGGTTTTTCGGCGTTTGAAATGACACATTACACTTAACCAAATTGTACATCTTTGTTACATAAAATAACCAAATTAATTAATTCATTAAATTTTTTTAGCGGCGCATCTTACTAACTATTTAGGTTATACGCCTCTATATTAATTACACTGATGGACTAAGGATTAGGAAGGCTTAATTGAGAGAAAATGCACCCAAATTTGCATGCTAAACTTTCTTTTTTTTAAATCAACCAGAGATCAGCGTGTTAGACCGCAGCCACCGAAGCGGGTAGTTAAATATTGAATAATGGGTACTAGCTATATGGGCAATAAGATGTGATGAAAAAAATTAGAATATAATGCACACAACAAATACCAATGGAGGCTTTAATTGTCTTTTTCTTTCACGAAGTAATGGCGCATTGCACTTCTATTATATATTAGCATCCAAACATTTAAGTTTTCTTGGAACTCTTCTAAGTACAACTTCTGGCAACAGGCACTTCTAAAAAAACTTTTTATTTTTTTGAGCAATTACTTGACGCCATAATCTCTCTTTATTTCTTTTATGAAAAGAGGTGTTTCCTCATAAATGAAGACGGCTAAATAACATTTGTCCACCTGGGCTATATGTAGCTGTTCCTGAACCTGAAATACACAAATTTAAATCTGATGATATATAAAGTTTTTATTAGACATAGAAATATTGTTTTTCTAAATTACTAATACATTATAAACTATTTATAGAAAAAGAATTGTGCTACTGAAAATACTGTTATCAATGTGTTAGTGATGGGGAAGGTTGGATTTAGAGGAAGTGTACCTGCAATTACGTTGAAGGAGAGTGGAAAGCTATTTAGGGGAAAGTACCCTCAGTACACCCAAGAGGGATTGAGCCCCAATCTCCCTATCATCGGCATTCTAGTCTATTGCAAGAGTGGTGCCTTAGGGCTTAGACCATGCGACCACTGAATAAAAGTTTTTGAAAATTGTGCTGAAGGTGTTTTATTCCGAAAAGTTTTTGAAATTTGTGCTGGAGGTGTTCTAGTCAAGTCCTTACCAAACATATTTTGTGTTTAGGGGTAGAGGTATGAATGTTTTCAACCCTTTCTACTGATGCTCCCTTTGGTAGGTAATCAAATTCCCTCCCTGATTGTTGGGGTCGATATAAATAAATATTAAAAAGTTTTGTTTTCTAGTAACATTATTTTACACAAAATTCAATGTATTATGACAGCTTAATGGTACAAAAATATCAGTGAAAACTAGTGCAATGTTTGAGACTTTTGTTTTCATATGTTCTTGAATATAGGGTTCAGGACTACTTATTTGGTCTTATTTTCTTTGGAAAAGGGATTGAAATAAAATATGTCGGGTCTTATTAGCTAATTTTTAACATTATTTCCTAATTGTTCCATGCGTCGTCCCCTTCCCGGGAGGTTTTCACGCCCTCCAGGAGGACGTGCCTTCCAGGTTGATAACCACTGCTGTAAAAGCTATTTGTAATTTTGTAGTTGTTTTTATGAAAACTAAGAGCAAAGGTTTAAAAATAATAACAGTGCTATAAATATAATTAAAATAAAAAAACTACTAAAATATGTTAAATGTATACACTACTTTTTGGATAGTGAAAAAAAGGCTAAATCAATATTATTAAAAGAGTTAAACAAAAAGTATTTAAACAATATATTATTAACAAAACACTGTATTTTAAATATAATTAAGAACCTAATACACGTTTTAATGATTATTAGCGGGATTATTAGCAACTAATATTGTGATAAAAGTTTATATTAGACCAAAGATTTTTTTTTTTATAAATTACAATCTTGAAATAGAAATTAAATCAGTGTTTCAGGAGTAATTTTTCGAAATGCATAAAGAAACTTTCTGAAGATATCACTCTTAAACCTTACCATTTATTTATATTATAATTATAATAATTAAATAATTTATTACCTTATTCATTCGGTATTTTCTTCATACCAAATAGCTTCCAAATATTGTAATTCATTTGATGAATCTGTCAATTTAATATCTTCATTTAAAATCTAAACTTTTTTTTTGGCAAGGTCAGTTTGCCTAACTTACTCTCGCTTTGCATTTTTTTTAGTTTATAAGCTCTACTAGCATACTTATTTTGTTTTCACGGTTGTGACCTTTCTTATCACCTTTATTTCTGCCCATTTTTAAGCAAATTTTTTTAATTATGATATAAAATTTAGTTAAATCAAAACTCACTGATTTAAATATTCAATATATATTATATTTAATGATTATATCATAATAATTTTGATATTTTCCTAATCTCAATCTCTATAGAAAAAACTCTAACTAGCGCTGAACACACCCCTGATAATTGACACAGTTAAACATTGGTCTAATGGAAGCATCACATGTGATAATTCTTTGCATCTAGAGTATGCAAGGAAGGAATTAAAAATTCCCTAAAATAATGATTGTTGTTAATAGAGTGTTTTCTAAACTGATATACAAAGAAGAATTTAAAAACATAACAATATAATTTTAATGTTTTAGTTCAAATTACATAAAAATTAAAAATAAATATAGAAAAATAGTAATTTATTTTATGCGGGTAGGTTTGAAGCATTGAGAATATAAAAAAAATCCAAGTGAAAAAAAAGTTACTGTAAATATATTTATTTGTTAAAGTACACTAAGGCCGCACAGTTTTCAAACATAGTGCTACGTGTACAAGATTTGAACTAGGAACCATAATAAAAATTTACATTTTTCTACTTTGTCTTATTGAAAAGATAGTTTGTATTACACAAAATATTTTTATTTTAAATCACATTTTTAGGAATTGACTGCTTTATACATTCTAATATAATGTTATGTTTTCCTCTTTTATTTTTGACTCCTACCTTAAGCCTAGATACCAACACAGGGTTGTACTTCTCGACTGGGCTGTTACAACAACTATCTACCAATTTAACATTACCAAGTTTGACTCCTAACAAGGACCCAATTATCACTAAGATAGAATATGTTTCCATTCTTTCTAAAATTGGTAGATTGACAGTTTGAGTCTGTGTGTTGTGTTTTTATGAGAACCATGGTATATTTAGGTTGTAAATATTAAGTAGGCTTCTGATTATATTATGCAAACAATTAAGATATGACCTGCTTCGGTGGCCTCATTATCTAAGGGCCACTTTTGTGTCAGACTAGACTACTTGAATCCCGGTAGGGTGTACTGAGGTTTTTTTCCCCAAGATGGTTTTCCTCTCTCTCTCTCTCTCTCTCTCTCTCTCTCTCTCCATACAAGTCTGGGTACACTTCCTCTAAATCCAACCTTCCTCATCCCTAACCCATTAGTGTAAATAGTACATATGCAAATAAGCTGAACAGATAGTAAGACACAAGGCTAAAAAAATATATATGAGCCATTATTCCAGCAGGGTGAACTGCGCTTAGTTTAGTTTTTCCTAAATTGTTTCTCCCTCTCCTTCCATTCAAAAACTTGTACACGTATTATAAACTTGTCCTTTCTCCGCCTTTCTTCATTAGTGTAAATATATTGATAGTCTGGCTAGATGGCAATTCGTGGTTTAAAAAACACCAATAATAGGTATTATCTAAATGTTTTTTGTTGTTGTTCTCAGGAGAGTAATAGACAGTTATTCAAGGAACTACATGCAACGAGGGTCGAGTTGGAGACCCTCAAGACGCAAGCAGCATCCACCTGGAAACAGCCTTTGCCAGACTACAACCCTGGGGTTCTGTCAGGTGAGAATGACATAAAATACTTGCAAAGCCAAATCAATGTTTTTAGAGTTTTATATTTAAAAAAAATATAGATTAGCCCCTCAAATTCTTAAAAAATTCGAGATTTGAGGATTAAAAGAAGTTCACATTCAAGATTAATTTTTCTTTTCATTATTTAAATATTTAGTCTGAATTATTATTTTAGAGTTCTTGGGAAACTTACCAGTCGCTAGAGTTCTTAATAAACTTACCAGAACTTAGCAACTTTTTTAGGCCTTGATCAACTTATAAACTTATCAAAGATCCAGCGATTGTACATTGTTTCTCTTTCTATCTATCTCTCTCTCTCTCTCTCTCTCTCTCTCTATATATATATATATATATATATATATTTATTTATTTATTTATTTATTTTGTCCATACATACACCAGATATTGATAAGTTAAAATCAACCTTCCTCAAATACTTATGCCTCCATTCTTCTAGAAGATAAAATTACAATAAGTGAAGGTTATATTTTCAAACTAAGCCATTGTAATATTTGGGAAGTATAATAATGTTCACTAGTTAAAAGTTTAACTTTATTACTCAATTAATATAAGAAACAGCATCTATTTAATCCCTTTATAAAGTTACCGATTATGACCGTACAATATTATTTTGAACAAACTCAAGTAGCATTTGAAAATACTTATATTTAAGAGTTTAAAAGACTCAAATACCTACTTAAAATGGCAATTTAGTTTTCTTAAGCTATTGACTGAAAATTGCTGTGAGATCGATCAGTCAGTTGTGATTGACCTGTTGCCAATCCCAGGTTAAACCATCGTAATTACAGGGCAAATCTAACAACTAGACCCCAGATCATTAGTTTAGCACAATGGGAACAAAATCAGATTTGAAGGTAAACATAATACCAATGCAAGAAAGTTAAATGCTCATCATGTTTTCTAAAAAATTTGGATCTGAGACTCATGATTTTTAGATAAAACAAAGATTTGTAACCTTGACCAATCCAACAAAACAGAAGGCTCAAATAGTAAAATAAGAAAGCATAAACTCAATCAGAGTGAGTCATTTGAGTGCATTGTTTTTCATTCATCTGAGAACAGACAACTGTAACTCAGTGTACGCAACTCACTTAGTTGCGTAAGTTATAATCTGACGGCCGTCATCATGCCCTCATCATATAAACCTGATAGTATTTCCAGAATAAATAACTAAATCCCAAAATAAACATTAATAAATAAAAAGCACAAAAAGATATCCAAAGCGTACTCCTTGAACGTGAACTCATCAAGAAAAAGGCAAGCAATCGATTTAGGATGTTTATTCATAAGTAATATATTAAAATATTTATATATATATGGTGATATGAAGAAAAATTATTATATGCTTACAATGACAAAATTTTGAAGATCATATATTGGTATATTAGTTTTATATAAAAGATCCTATCAAGGTTAATATATATATCTTTCTAAACATTAGTAAGTTTGCATAGAAACATTAAACAAATTAAATCTTTTCATTAGTTCTCACGTTTGTTGGCCAACATAACATACTAAAGCTCATAATGATAATGACTCAACTTACAAATAATTGAGAATATTTCAAGAAAATCATATATATACATATATATGTATAAGTTTCAACCTGGTCGGATTTTAAACAAGACCAAAAGTAATCTAGGCTTTTATCATCGGTCATCGTCAAGAACAAAATATCCTCAATTCATTTTTCTTTTAAGAAGTTAACTTCTACAGTAAATACACATTTAAGAAAGAACAAGATTATTTGCAATGTTATTTTAAATATTAAATTAATATTCTCCCTAATAGCTAAAGATATTAAATGAACGTCACAAAACGTAATATTATTAGACAAACAGATTTATCCAATCTATTTACGCATTTAACTATCCATTTGTCTCCCGGACATAATAGTGATATTTGATATGTATCGAACTTAGTCATAATCTCTAACTTCAATATTACGGTCTATGAACCACCTCGAAACATTATACATGATTAAATTTTATTTAAATCTCTGATATATGAATATAACAATAAAAAAGAAAATAATAGGCTGAAAAGTTAAATTTTTCTTACATTTTAAATTGTGTAGCCTCAATCCAGAGTCAAGTCCAAGAGTGCCGGTCATGTTGCCAAAATGGCCATATATACACTTGAAAACCCAGAGAAAACTGGAAGGCAAGGAAGAAGGTGGGGGTAACATATTTGGATCACAAAAGGGGGGAATACTCATGACAACAAGCTCTGAGAACAAACTTCAAGGCACTAGAGTATTCTCCTATGGACTGGAACTGGCATTCCTTCCTTTGGAAAGTTCCACTGATTCGCGACCTCGGTTGCCGCTCAAACTTGGGTGGGTTCTATTATTTCGTGACGCATCGTGGTCTTGCTCGGATGTGTATTTGTTGTCGCTGAACCGTAGTCATGAGGTGCTGGAATGGTGAAATGGAGTAAGTAGTTCATTCCCCTTCATCTTACTATTACTACTATTAGCACCGCATCTTGCTACCCGTTCGGGTTATACGCACTTACGCTAATGTGTAATGGTAGGGTGATTGTGAGATGAAATGGAGGACCTACAGTTTAACGTGGAATCCGAACCACAGTGGAGGGCTGGCATTCCCCACATTCACAAGATGTCTTGTCAAAGGTGAAGGAAGGGTTTGGCAATAAGATAAATCTATGCCGGGACCGAGGATTGAACCCCGGACCCCCAGCACAGAAGTCTGACACCTTACCCCTAGATCACCAGATCACCCCCCTTCATCTTGTTTTATATTTAATTGTAGCAAATGCTACAAATCTAAATTTGAATTTGAGAAAAATTGGATTCATCCTATCTCTAGAATGTTTTTATTCTCATAATTAATAAATCGAGTTATTATCACAAAAGGTAATTTAATTATTTTAGATTTCTTCATTTTATCTCCAAATCTCGAATTTGAATCTGAATTTGAGTTTTAGAAAAATTATTAATATAAGAGAAAATATAAATATATAATAGAACATTAGAAGTAACTAAATGTAAAAATTCTTCATTATAATTAATAATATTTAGCACCGCGTCTTACTACCCGTTCGGGTTATATGCTCTCATTATAACTAAGAATGTGCTAAATTTACATTTGCGATAACACGAATTTTACTGTTTTCACATGATTAAAACAAATTTAAGTTTTTTTATATATGAACACAATTTCTTTGTAAGTTGGCAAATATCATGTTATACAAAATAATTTTCAATGTGGTAACACTCGCAATAGCTCTATGACAGGGCTGCTGTTTATATGAATAGTTTTTGCGGGTTTTGAAGCTATAAAATAGATCACAGGATATATTATTATTTTCACGGATCTTTAGGGTTTTATTTGGAGGTTAACATTAAAAATCATGATTTCTACTTTTACTCATTTCAATTTCGAGAGATCAGCTCTTTGTTTTCAGCCATTAAAATATTTCATGCTAATTTCAAAGAGGGACATTAATATATATATAGACCTTTCTAAAGGCAGTCATGTTTGGTGTAGACATCATTTGACAATCAATTATTTCAAAATTGATATTTGTAAAATTTGAAAATAATGATATTAAGATATTGAGTTTGATATTACTAAGTGTGAAATGTGTTGTACATATTTATATTTGATTTCTATACGAACATGTTAATAAATAGTTTAATGCACTGTAACGTTAATGTATCATAGGACCACAGGTACTCCTGAGGGAAATATATCAAATCTGAAAAACATTAAAGGAGAGAGTTTGAAATTTCGGGAAGTATCAAACTCCAGGCATAGGTAATCATTCTGTTGAATACAGCCAAGGAGGAGGGTTTGTCATATGAATTGGAAAAATACATTTGAGGAAGCAGTTTAGTCACTATGTCATATGTGTAAAAGTTGACTCAAAGATTTCTCGTGAGTTATAACAATGCTCTGACCGACAAAAAAATGAACCTTAAGTAAAATAATCCAGAAACAATGGCAATGTTTTAATTTGAAAGTTAGTATAGTTAACAATAAGAAAAGTTAATTTTACAATTAACTTGGGGTGGAGAAATAAATAATATTCACAATACTCATTTTGGAACCAGTCCAGAATACAATTATTATCACTGCTTTGATAAATAATGGAGCCATTTATTTACCCTATGGGAAAATAATTAAACATCATTGTGTGCTCACCATAATATGCTAGTAACCTAATGTTGCTATACAAATTGTTAGGTTTCCAGTATCGTGCTATCATTTTATGGACTTAAACCCTGATATTTTTTTAATAAATATTAATTCAACTTCTATTTACATAAATATTAACATAGCTTTCAGCATAAAATATTGCCATTTTCCCCCTTAAAGTAACCTCACCTTTTGCATTTCTCTAGTTATAATTAGTTTATCATAATATTCATACATTTAATCACCCATCTGTTAAATTAATGGGGGGAGGTCTGGTTGCTAGGTTTGTCCTATAATCATGTTGAGGCTGAACCACCAATAAGCTTTAAAACCAATTCCAATCTAATTTTTATTTTGTTCGAATCTTGTATTCAATATTTTCTCAAATCCTCAAATCTCCTTGTGGATTCCAGGGCCCCATCTCTAGTTTTAACTACCCACATTATCCATTTTTGTCATAATCATCATCATCATTATCATCATCATCAGTTTACAAGCTGTGGGCATGTCTGTTTAGTAAAATGCCTCCTTCTTCCTCTATCCTTCCACCATTCTTCCTCCTTAAATCACTTCTATTCTTCTCCTCTAACTTGAAAACTTTCTTTTATCTACTCCTTAGCTTGGTCTCTCTTGTATTTCTTTTTTCCTAAATATTTCATCCCCATAATTCTCTTTAGATTTTCTACTTTTTCATCCCCATTACATGATCATATCATCTCAGCCTTGCTTCCTCTACAATCACATGTACTTCCTGTAACCCCACTCTTTCCCAGATAACTTCATTCCTAATCCTGTTTTCACTCATAACAGCTAACATGCTTCTCACAAACTTCATTCACATGTTCTTCACATTCCTTGTCTCTCTTACATTCAATGTCCATGTTTCGCTCCCCATATGTGACAATGGATATAGGCCTATATATTCATATTATTTATTATAATATGGATCCTAATTCACTAGTAATCATCACACTAAAGATCTATACAAATTTGAGCATGTTTTATTTGATTCTCAAATCTCATTCTGATCTGAGGATTTGAGGAGTCAAATGATTCATCTGTGAATACAGTTTTTAATTAGTACTGTATTGGCCCGAATATATTACGGACTCGCACATAATACACTTCTAAAACTTTGAAGGTGTTCCACATGAGCAATAAAATGTCTTAAATATACCTCCAGGAATACTAACAAATTTGACAGTTTTACTAGGCCATATGAATTCTTTTCTTAATGCACAGGTACTCCTAAACTTTTTCTCATTTTCCCTCCAATATCATATATTAGCCTCAGAAACACCAAACTGGTTAGAAGCCTGCATATTATTTGTTTGCCGTGCCTCGTATTTGCTCTTAATTTAAAATTCACATCGTTACTTCTTCTAAAGCCCATGTTTACTTGAGACGCCGCAGAAACCTTTTTACAGCATAGATTCTGCCACCAACTAACTCTTACCTACTGAATTACCAGTTCATTGACATTGAAGGGTGGAAAGCTTTATTCGCTCTCACTTCGTTTTAACCTAGACAAAATAGACCTCTGTAAGAATCTACTGGGGTTTTTTTAAAATGAAAAATGTTAGGCAGTGATGAGTAATACTAGTACAGTTCCAGTCTACCCAACAAGATATGAACCTCGATCTCCAATTATATTAAGAGCCTGTTGCTCTAGGTCACATGACCACTGGAGTGGGTTATTAAATTTACTGACAGCCTGCATGACTCTGGACTAAGCTTGTGTGGATAAAAAACTAAAATAAATACAAACACATTTTTAAATGCAGGCCTTCCCTTATAATTTTAAACATGATTTAGTTAAGTGCTCTGTTCCAAATAACATATTTTACTAATTATATAAAAATAGTTGCTTCAGTTTTTCTCATATTTGTTCTAAAACAATCAACATCTCTACAATTCTTGCTTGAATTGTTGTCTTTTTTGTTTGGCAGATCTTGTGAGGGAGGTGAGGGACGCAGCCAAGGTGAGAGAGGATGCACTACTTGCTAGGGTGTGCAGTATGATTAAGGGAGCCGACTTGAGCAAAATGGTGAGTGCGTCTTACAGTCCCTTAATACAGTGTGTCCTACTTGAAGATAGCCCCGATGCTCTCCATATACTTTTGGTAAAATTTGAAGGATTGGGTTGACACTTTAACACTATACTCTGTAGTCCAAGAGAAAGGAAATACGACAACATCGGCGGGATTAAATGAGGGGAGACAATGGCAGTGGTGTCACCCTGACTATTTGCACATGGAGACAGTCGTCTGAAGTGAATAGTCAGGTCAAGGCGAGCGAGCGTTGAACATGTATCAGTATTCATTGGAAGAGCGTGTATTTATTATGAAGACGTATTCGATTAGTGTATCCATAAAGAATTGTCAGATGAAATTTTTGGAATGGTTTAGGAGTTGTCAGTGACCCGCTGTCAAAACATTGCATTCCAAAGTTGGTGAAAAAACTTGAAACCACAGGAACATTGTTGGACCAACATGGCGGAGGGTGACCAAAATTGTCTTAAGAAATGGTGTGCCAGGTTGAAGACAAACTAAATCTTTATTGAGACTATCACAAGAAATCGGAGTATCCAGAAGCATATGCCAAAGAGCTGCAATAAACGCCGGCCTGCATATCTACCGGTCTACAGTTGTCCATGAATTAAAAGATCCAGGTCAAGAAAAACATATGCTGCACTGCCATTGTTTCCAGACATCCATGGAAACTCGACTACACATGGTTCAGCAATGAAGCATGGTTCCACCTGTCTGGCTACATACATTCTCAGAACATGCGTATTTGGGCTAGTGACAACCTGCACGAGGAGCCCCTTCATTCTCAAAAGGTCGGCGTGTTCTGGTTCCTGGCTGCGCATAATCAAACCATTTTTTTTTTTTGTTGACACAACTGTGATGAGTGCTGTTTACATTGAAATGTTCCAGGCCTTTGTAAACCAATTAGACGACGTAGAATTCAACTGAGGTTTTTACCAGCAGGATGGAGTGGCATGTCACACCTCTGCCACGAGTATGGTAGTAGAGATTGAATCATTTTTTCCAGGCAGAGTCATTTCAAAAGGGATCTGGTCTCCAAGGTCACTCGATTTGACCCCACCAGATTTTTCCCTGTAGGGTCATCTTAATGGGCATGTGTATAGGAACAAGCCGTGTACACTAGAGGGTTGATGGGAGAACATCCAGTGCTATGTTTAAGCGGTGTCTCAGATTTTAGCTGCCACCTTCAGGAATATGGAGCGCCGAGTTCCATTGTGTTTGTACACCCAAGGAGGACACTTCCAGCACATGTTGTGATTAGCCATTTGGACATATCAATGTTTCGTTTCATTTCGGCCTGTCTGGTCAATGTAAACTATACTTTTTCGAGTTTTTGGGGCTACCTTCGAGTGGGACACCCTATACTATTATCATTCACTCAGAAGTGTGTTTGCACCACCAATATTCCACATCAGCCTTCATATATTGGATTCTCATATCCTCTTTCCTAAAGATTTGCAAAGTCTGTATTTTTGACTTAGGGTGTAATTGAATCAAAAAATATTTTAAATATCCCCAAAACTAAATAAAAGTTTAAATATACTCAAAAAAGTTTGTATTTTCTTTCTCCTGTTTTCGTGACCTACTTCTTGTTTGGGCTATTTGCATATTTATAGTAATGGGTTAATGAGGAGAGATGTATGGCCTATTTGTATATTTATATCAATGGGCTAGTCGGGAGAAATATAAAATTTTGAGAAATTATACCTGCATTTGTGATGAAAGGAGAGAGTGAAACTTTTTAGTAGGGATCCACGAGAACTTGGATTTTTAGCTTTAAATAGTTAATAGGAAGGACAGCTCACACTTCACTTAACAAAGAGGTAATGTCTGCCTTTTGAAGAAAATCAATCACTACTTCTCATTCCCTCAACCTGAGTTTCACTTTATCGGAACTCATCAAGAGGCAGTGTGAAACTTTAAATGCAACTTCTTAACAGAGGAAACAGAAAAAAGATAAGAGGTAGAAAAAAAGGAGCAGTTAATAAAAAAGACAAACATAGGAAATGAACGTTGGATGTAAATATAAGAAAAACCTTTTTTCCCTTTATTTTTTTCTATATTTAACAAAATTTACCTAGCTCAAAAAGGGAAAAGAGATGGTTTTCTAAGTGTGTGTGTGTGTGTATATATATATATTTTACAAAATGTAAAATAAATGTGGTTTGTTTTTGTATGGACTATTTTAATCATACCTTGGCTTATTTTATAGGTTTTTTAATCTGGACAAATTCAAGCCCCAATTAGTTCGGATTAATGTGGTTCTACTATATATATAAACTAACTAACGAACTAATTGATAAAAAACCTATAAAATAAGCCAAGGTATGATTAAAATAGTCCATACAAAAACAAACCACATTTATTTTACATTTTGTAATACAAATGAAAAATAGTCCGCAGGAAAGAAATTAATATGTACATTACTTAGAGGACATTTTGATCCTTTAATCTGACTTTACTTAGAATATGACAGTCTTGGTTCATCCACACTCATCTCACATGCCACACTAATAGGTATGAAAAAATTACTGATCTTCTGTTGTTTTTCCCTTAGCACACATTTCTTGCACTAATAATTCAATTAATAACTCGGTATCGGCACAGATTTACCTGACTGCCAAACCCTTCCTTCACCTCTGAAGAGACGTGTATTAATCACAACTTGTGAATGTGTGGAATTCTAGGCCTCCACCTTGGTTAAGATCCCATGTTAAACTGTAGGTCCTCCATTTCATCTCACAATCACCCTACCATTACACATTAATATAAGTGCATATAACCTGAACAGGTATGATAATGATAATAATAATAACAACAATAACACCACCAACAACACCCCTCCACCACCATCAACAACAACACCAACAACAATTAATAAAAAATTTTTTATCAGGAGTACATATTTTTAATCAATAAGCATGGTATATCTAAGCAAAATGTGCTTGTCAGCTGGTGCCTCACCATAAATGCCATACATACATGTAATAGTGTACATATATAATAAATACATTTCATTCCTTTAAGTTTATTCTTACAACATAACATACCTAATTCTAATGCTCAATTTAACTTTCTTAAATCTATTACATTACATTTTATTTAATATCAAAAACCAGGCTACAGTCCCTTTCATAGCTTGTTTGTCATATTGGTTCATCTAGTATTATTATTTCATTAAGTCTGTGAGCCAATTAGCCATTTTTTTATTTCTCTTTTAACGTGTGATATTTTATCTATTCCCAAGAGGGTATCCGGTATCATGTTAAAAAGTGTTGGTATTATTATTTTCATGTGTTGTTTTCCATATTTATTTATATATAAAGGTATTTTGGACTCTCGTTTTCTGGTGTTGTGACTATGAGCCTGTCTTACTTTAAATGTTTCTGAGTAGTAGTACTCAATTATTATTTTACAATTATAGACCTACATGTTTTTTACTGTCAATGGTTTCCACTCCCTATTCATGACTTTGGTATTATTGTTGTTTTCACTCAATATTTTAAGAACTTTTATTTAAATATTTCTTAATTGATTTAAATATAGATCACTTGTCTTTCCCCATGAAGTAATACCATAGCCTAGGTGTGATTCTATTAGGGCATGATATACTATTTTTAGAATACCAAGTGTAACAGGTGTTTTTAGTATACATATATTAACCATTCTCACTCTTAGCTTCCTACTCATTATGTCTATGTGAGTATTCCATTTCATATGAGAATCATTCGTTAGCCCAAAATAATCTCAACTTGCATAAATGTTAAACAATTACATGGTTTTATATTATGTAAACAATTTAAGCAATGACCTTTTATATCTAATTTATACTTTATAACATTCGGTAGTCTGATATGCATTTCTTGCGGTTTTTTCATGTTGATTATTAATTTATTATTGTGAGTCCAGTTTTGTATCCTATTAAAGTCTTCCTGCAACATTTGTTTAGCTCTATCTACATTTTTGTGCACCGCATACAGCATTGGGTCATCAGCATACATAAATATACCGCAGTTCTGTATATAGTTTCACATTGTTCTTATATAGATTAAGTATAGTATTGACCCAAGAATAGAGCCTTGTGGTACTCCAATATTTATACTCAATTCTTCACTTTCTATATTATTTATTTTAACTATTATTTTCCTATTTGTTAAGTAATCTTTAAACCATTCATAAATATTACCTCTGATACCAATTTTATAAAGTGATTCTAGTAAATTGTCTTTATCTAACATATTAAACGCTTTTGACGTGTCTATAAATGCTATAGCTATGTGTTTGTTTTCATTTAATTTCTCTAGCATTTGATTAGTAAAAGTGTGTAAAAGTATTTTCGTACCTTTGTTTTTTTGGAATCTGTATTGTCTTTGGTCAATTATTTTATATTTATCTAAATAATTTATCAAGTAGTTGGCAATGTATCTTTCCATTATTTTGTCTAAAACTGGTAGAATTGCTATAGGTCTGTAATTTCCATAATTTAAGTAATTCCCTTTTTTATAAATTGGTCTAATAATTGCGATTTTAAGTTTTTGCGGCATTACACCCTGTTGTATACTTAAATTAATTAGTTTTGTTATCAACAGGGTAATTGGGCTGTTGATAGTTTTCAGGTCTTTAATTCTTATTTTATCTATTCCCTGGCTTTTATTTATATCTAATTTATCAATAACGTATTTTATTTTGGAACATGTAGCACTCGGTATAAACATACTTTGAATTTGCTAGTAGTTTTGTCTATTCGTTTTGTCTAGTTGCATATTGCAAGTGTGTTGTAGTTGTGTTACTTGGCTTTTGAATATTTCACAGAAATTATTTACAATACTTTCAATTTTATCAATTTTGCCTAAATATGTATTTATTACTTCATCAATTGTCATTTTACTTTTTCTACCCAAAATTTCATTTATTTTATACTATGTTTTCTTAATATTATTACTCACTTTATTTAATTCAGTTTGATAATATAATTGTTTTTACCTAAAAATTAATTTATTGACAAAGTTTTTTTTTTCTTTGGTACTCTATTTTAGAAGCATTAGCAGATGGGTAACTTTTCCACTTCCTAAATAATTTATCTTTGTGTCGCATTTCTCCGACCAAATCTGGTGTTATCCATTTCTTTTGTATGCGTTTTCCAACAGGATTATATTTATATTTGGAGCTATCATATATGCCATTAAATATCTTATCAATGTTTGCATGTAATGATTCAACATTTTCTTAATTTTGTAACTTATCCCAATTGACGTTTTCAAGTTTAATTTTAACTAAGTTCTCATCAAGTTTATCCAATAAAATAGGGCTATTATTAATTTTTCAATAAAAATAATTATTTTGGTTGGATTCATTGTCTAATGCTACTATATAATGATCAGTAATTTTAGTCTTTATTATACTGCTTGTTATTTGTCTGGTTGTTCGAACATATATATGATCCAAGCACGATTTAACTACTCTACTGACATCTTGTGAATGTGGGGAATGCCAGGCCTCCACCCTGGTTCGGATTCCACGTTAAACTGTAGGTCCTCCATTTCATCTCACAATCACCCTACCATTGCCCATTAGCGTAAGTGCGTATAACCCGAACGGGTAGTAAGACGCGGTGCTAATAATAATAATAATAATAATAATACTGATGATGATGATGATCTACTCTACTTTCCAATAGTTCTTCTCTTGTAACTTTATTAATTGTACATTCTAAGCCATGAGAAGCAAGCATATTGTTATAACATTCTATTTTGATGTCATTTGCATCTAATATGTTTATATTATATCACCTACCAAACTTCATTGTTCATTTAATGGAACTAATATTCTGAATAAAAGTGTACTTATTCCACTTTGGTGATCTGTAAATACTTAGTATAGTAATTTTGGAGCTTTCCCTTAACTTAATTTTAATTAATTTATATTCACAGAGTATCTTTTTATTTTCTAATATGTTTGCCTCAAGGCTATTTCTATAGTAAATAACACCTCCCCCATAGCTATTGGGCCTATTGTCCCAGCATTTATTATAACCATAAATATTATATTGAATAACCAGCATATCATCTGATTTTATTTCTGTAAGTACTATATTGTATATTTTGCAAATAATATTTCCCAGTAAAGTAATAAGTTCATCAAAATGTTTGTTTATGGATTAAGGTGAATAATATAAAGATTATTCTTATTCTGTACCTTGCCTGCTATTAGTTCGGAACATTCATTGGGATCATCATATTCTTGTATTAACTCAATATGATTTTTTTCATATGGTAATTCTAAACACTTAGCGATGTTTTTTTCCATGACTGCACACAAATCTTCATATGTGCTTGTTTCTAATCCATAAATTTTTAAGTTAATATTTCTTCCGTACTGCTCAATTTGATTAAGACGTTTTTCAATATCTCTAATTTTCTTGTCTTTTTGCTTGTTTTCCTTGTATAATACTTTTTTTTTGTTAAGTTTCTATTATTGTCTAACAGTTTTTTCATTTCCTTTCTCATATCATCATAAAAATCAGATAGCTTGGACATGCTATTTTCTAATTTTTCGTAGTACTTCTTTTGTTCCCCTCTCATCAATTGGATTGATGTCTTGAGGTCTTCATCCACTTTAATATCTGTGAGGGCTGATGATCTAGATCTACACGATGAGCACTTCCAAGACTTTTGTCTCACTAGTGTAATTCTTTGGTATGTCGATTCAAATAGCCCAGAGCACTCATAAAAATTTTCACAATTGTAACACTTTACACAATACCCATCTGGAGGCAGATTTTCATTACATCTACCACAGTTCAACTTAGTAGATAATTTATTACGCAAATAAGTAAACCTAGTTTTAACAATTTTACCACTTGACGCTTTTGACTGTATAAGCTATACACAGTACAAAGTCCAGGTGGAGCTGAGCAGACATGTCCGACCCACACGAGCTCACAGACTAATAATAATAATAATAATAATAATAATAATAATTATTATTATTATTATTAGTATTATTTCAATTCAATTTCCATTTCCTTTATTATAGTGGTGGCCAACAGTCGTAAGACCTATAACAGGCCAGCACTGAAAAGTACACAAGTACCGTACAAATATATATAATTACACGAGAAAATAAAATAAACAAAGATGGTTAAATAATGTTATATAATGATGAATAGTTACAAAAAAAATTAATAATGATAAGAATAAAAAATATCAATTAATAACAAATAACTAAAGAGTGGTTAAAAGCAGTAACAATATGCAAAAAATAAATCAGAATATTGTAAATTTAAATATTATAACCAGCACCTCTACATGATAGATTATTGATATTGGATATCCTTAAATAACCCTCTCAGTTTAGCTTTTCTTTTATGATAGAAGTCAAATTCGACAAATCTAGAATTGGCGCTATGGACACAACAACCTATAGGGCTTACCTTACAATAGCTATTGAGAAAAAATAATGTTAGATTACGAAAAGCCTGAGAAGTTATATGAACGCCTACATGGCAAGGGCAAATTTGCAATAAATTTTGCTATTGAAAATATTAAAAACAAAAAGGGCATCACAATAAAGTCTACGCGAGAAGAAAGTTTGGAGCCCTAAGAGGTTTTGAATTCTGTCACAGTGCGCAGCGACAAATTTTCTTTGAACGTTTTCCAACCAAAGAGAGTCAGTTAAGGTAATGGAATTCCAAGCAACAGTAGCATATTCTAACTTGAATCTAACCAGGGCATAGTACAAACATAAAAAACAGTCAACTTTCTTAAATAATGAAGTAATAAATTTAATAAGACTAAGTAATTTCAATGACGGAAATTACGTGGTCAACATGGTAGTGGAAAAAAAGTTTGTTATCCAGGAGAATACCAAGATCATTAATATAAAGGGTATGAACTATGTTTTTATTGCCCAATTTATATAAGTAAAAAAGAAAGGATTAGTTTTCCTAGTAAAAGTTATAGATTTGGTCTTAGATTTATTAATATATATTCCATTTTCATAAGACCATTGTAGAATACCATTTACATCATTTTGTGACTCTATACAATCAGCAATAGATTTGATATTTTTAAATAATTTACATCATTAGCAAAGAGTAAAATAATTAGAAGGTTTCAAATATTTATTTACCAATCACATCAATAAACGCATTAAAGAGAAGAAGACCTAAATCAAAACCCTGTGGTATGCCACAGGGGGCTAAAAATGTATTAGAGGTGTGTGAATCAATTTTAAATAACTGCTGTACTAATTTACATATGATTGAGAAAGGATGAAATTACCAAGCTTAGAGAGAATAATACTATGCTGGCATAAGTCAAATGCCTTAATTTGGTCAAAATAAATAGCATCAACCTGACCTTTGGCAGAGACTTGAGGGGCAACATGCCCAAGAAATTTACTAAGTTAGTGACAGTAGTTTTTTTTTATAAAGCCATGTTGATTATCTGAAAGTTTATTTTTGAGGTGGTGGAAAGTATCCTCATGTATGATTTTCTTAAATACTTTGGAGAAAGTGTTTTCCCCCCCCCCTTTTTTTTATAAATAGGTATGACAACAGATTGTTTCCATGTAAGAGGAAAAGTTTCATTTGACAGGCTAATATTAAAGATATAGGCTAACAGAGGGCTAAAAATGCTGGCACAGCCTTTAACAATAAAACTTGGAATTCCATCAGTCCAGTTACACCTAGATGAACTCAATTTTTTATGGCACTAGCAACATCCAAGGATGGAATATGGCATGGATACATGGGTACGGGGTAGGGTAAGGCATGAAGGGATGAATTTTAAACAGAATGAAAGTAGCCCCCAAATTCATTAGCAATTAATACAGGATCCGCTATAATCCTGCCATTAATTTCTAGGTTAGCCGGGGAAACTTTATTTGCACAATTGTTTTTAACAAATTTCCAAAATACCTTGGGTTTTCATTTAATACTATTTTCAATTGAGTTCATCCAATTGGCTCTGTCTATAATCAAAGTAGTTTTAACTAATAAACGAAAGTGAGAAAAATGTGAATAAAATACACTATTACTTGTTGGTTTAAACTTTTTGAAAAATTTTTTTTTTCCCTAATATAGTATTTAAGAGTAGAAGAAATCCAATTTGGATATTTGTATGAATTACAAATGGTAATTTGAGGAATATGCGTTTTGATTTTCCTTTGGACTAAATTGGTAAACTTATCTACAGCCAAATTATCATCTGTAGTAGAATAAACACAAGACCAATCAGCAATAGCCAGGTCATTGTAAAGATTAAGGGAATCACCACGTGCATAGTAATTATAAGTGGTGGGGGTGTCATTAATTTTTGTTCCAATAAGTACATCAAGTGAAATCAATAAGGGTGGATGAGCTAAATAAATATTGACTAGTGATTGAGAGCTATGAATTACTAAGGGGTGGTGAAAATTAACAAAAACAAGGTCAAGGAGGTTAGTGTCATTATCAGCTTCATTAAGTTGTTCTTATCCTACTAGGTTGAAGCAAGAAGTTGAGTAGCTTTTAATTTAATGTAGAAACGCGAAATGCTTTTAGCATGATGATATTTCTAATCAATTTTGGGGCAGTTAAAATCGCCTAGTAGTATTATTCAATAGGGATAGTTAGCCAAAGCACATTCAAGAAATGTAAAGTAATTCTTAAATGCTTCAACTGTTAATTGTGGAGCAAGATATATGTTCCCATTTAACAGTTTTTGGTATCAAATGTTGAGATTTCAAACTAGACACATTCCATATTATTCTCAAGGTCAGTTCTCCTGGCCACACCAGAAATAGAATCAATGACAAAAATGAGAACACCACCAACCCTTGAGATAGTAGATTCATCATATAATAAGTTCTATAAACATTATAGTTAGGGGGAAAGTAATTTTCATTAACAAACTAACTAGAGAGTCAAGTTTCAACTAAACAAATAATAGAGAATTCATTTAAACAAACATGTGTAATTAATTCCCTCACTTTGGTTCGTAGACCACAAACATTTTGATAATATAATAGAATATCACTATTATTCACTGGGAGATGGGTTGGGAGGTAGCCTCCAGACCTCTATCAATGGTCACAAGTGGGATTCAAATTGAATCTTCTTGAGAGCCAAGGTCAGATGAAACAGCAGCCTATACAGGGGCAGACACACAGGAGGACTCCTCACAGATTATCTCCTCTGGCAGCATTTTCCCATAGTAAGGTGCAATGAGACAGCCAGGCGGCCAAATATCACCATTGTTTATTATGGGAAAATAATTTTCTTTGACAAAAATATGGAAGGAAGAATATGAGTTTAATTTAGTTTTCAATTTTGAACAGACAAGGTATTCAAGATTAATAATAAGATTAATAATAATAATAATAATAATAATGATGATGATGGGGATGATGGGGATGATGATAATAATGATACACTTTTTCTTAGGCGTTTATTAGTGTATTATTTTAGGAAAAGGGCTGTCCAGATTAAGCAAAGTTCTTTATAGTAGAGTCCAAATTAATGAGGTTTTACTGTGTTTATAATAATAATTGTGTAAAGTATACTTTGTACCCATTGTCGCATATGCAGCAGAAACATGAACATTGAATGTAAGAGAGACTACGAAAGAAGAGGTAATGGGAATGAAGTATGTGAGGAGCATGTTAGCTGTCGCAAGGAGAAACAAGATTAGGAATGGAGTTATCCATGGAAGAGTAGGAGTACAGGGATTACTTGAGATAATAGAGGAAGCAAGACTCAGATAGTATGGGTGTAATAAGAGGAATTTACAAAATTGTGTAAGTACATAGAAAGCCACGATCACTGTCAGCATTACTTGCACGATCTAGTAGATCAATTAAAAAATATTTCACTATATAATAAATGTTACACAAGTAAACGCCTGAAAAAAATTAGAAGATCACAATGGAGATTTGGTTGTTTTTCATCCCTCGGGTGAAAAACGAGGTTTGGTCATTTGTTTCTGTGGTCTCGCCTCTCGTATTTTAAATGATAAGTGGTATGAGGACTGTTTCAAAAGCCAAAGGGGTGAAAGAAACAATTATTGAGGCAGTCCCATTATTATCAGAGAGGACATTTGCTCACCCTGGTATAATTGTGACAAATACCAAAGCACCGAAGTGATGGCTGAGGGAGGATTTGAAATGACACCAGAAAATCTGCATAGCTTTCTTCATGAAGTGATGAGGCTGAAAAGAGGAAATGAATGTGCTCCCATGAAACGAATTGCAATTGTCAATTCGATTATTGCTGCAGCTAGATTTAAGAGTTTCGTGTCTCCATCACAGGTTTGTTTTGGTGTTTTACTGCACAGGAAATTTGGATCTCGTACCTTAATTGATATACTCGCCAATATTGATGTCAGTGCGGGCTACAGGGAGTTTATAAAGTATGAGTCTTCTGTTACCTCAGCAGGACATCACTGCCAAAGCACTGCTATGACTACCGATGCACATCCTACCCTCGTGCACGACACTCTTGTTGAATCATTCATTAGTTAGTAGTGTAATTTTCAATTTTTATAACACTATTCTGTATTTATGACGATCTTCACTAATGAAAAACTTAACTATAAGCTACGTACTACGCCCTGATCGTTGCCAACTATAATCTGCTCGACCAGCCATTGACACAACCAAATTTGTTTTCTTCATTTCTGACATCCCCCCACAATCCATTACTTTCCTAAATATAAGTATTTATAATTAATTTTTAGCGATCTCTAACTTTTCTATTAAACGTTTCTCGATTCCATCCCTTATAATAAAAGAAAACAGCTTAAGAAAATATTTGTTTGGCTTTCCACGAGGTATAGTGTAACATTAAACTGACTGTACATTGATATAATCACACATTATGCCCACACCTTCCTATGATAACTTTACCAACAATATAAAATGCATTTTTATCCAAACCACATCTTTCTAGCTCCTCTAATATAGTCCCTAACATTGAAAAAGCCAAAATTCAAAATGACAGTCTATTTCCCACCATAGCGGATTTAGCGCAACTGAGACTTTGTGGGGCTCAACGGTTTTGTGTTCCATGATATAATTTCTATATGCACACCAATGTTCAGCTTGAAATTCCGTTTTTCCCTCATTTTGCCTAATAATCAGTATTTATTTGTATTGTTCTATAAAGGGTTTGTGTGATATTTAATTTACTTTGAATAAAAACTTCCTGTGTAATTTGAGATATTTTATTGAGAAAGATTACCCGCTGCTCCTCATCCACACCGCAGCAGCATCTGCTCCAACACATGTTGGCCATACTATAGTGCATTGTATTCCCTGTCCAGTATGCATGTTAGATCACTAATTGCAAAGGTAAAAGGTATCACTTATCTACAATGTAACCTACTAAGATGAGCAGATAGACAGATATGTCAGTTTTGTCTACTTTTATGGGGATAGTGTGGTTGAAATTAGAACCCTGGCCATGTGTCCTAAGGTAATTTTTTTTTCTAAAACGTTTTTTTTTTTTGTTCTTCCTCATGTGAATTAAGGTACATTTCCTCTCAATTCTACCTTCTCCCTATCCCATTAGTCTAAAAATGCGCTAAGCCAGATGCAAAGCATGGGAAAAATAAAATAACTCTTAAATCGCCTTGTAGATACATACTCAGTGTCTTTCAGCAAATCAGGAAACCTAAGTGCCTTAACAAGTTTGATTAAAACAACAATATTTGTTTGTGCGTCAATTTAGCTTGTAAGTTGTGGTAGAGGTTTTCGAAGAGTCCACATAACATAATTACATATAAGAACATCCATGTTACCAGTGGTGCACACACGTGGCAATTTTTCATTGCTTTAAGTTGTCGCCATGATGACGCGGCCAGCTTGTGACGTGTCAAAGACATCCTGTGACCGTTGCGCTCGCCTTCACTCACACTGATCAAATATTGAACCAATAAAAAGGAAGGAAGGGCAAATACGTTTATCTCTCATACAGCCCTTGTCACTGGTCCCTGTGTTAGCTCTGTTCTGAGCCAAGGGATGATTGGGGGTGTCTTGGACTCGTATAGCTGACCACCCCAAGAACCAAGCCACTGCATCCCCTCCAACAATCTTCCCTCATTACCCATACACTGTGTACAGTCTTGTCCTAAACTCTTCTCTTCATTTTATTTTGCAAGCACATGCTGGTCCTTTTGCTCACACCAAAGATATCTAAATCTTGTTGTGGTATATAGTTCTCAGATTATAGAAGGGTAAAATTTGAGGCAATGAGTTATTAACTGGTTTAATTTTCATCTTGCAGGGGCTAACCAATTACTGGGCGATAGAGGCTCATTTTTTTGACCAAGTGTAGGGAAGTATTTTTACCTATATGGTTTCCCACTCTCCCTACAAACAAATGCCAGGTACATTTCATATAGATTTTATCTTAATCCTTTCTACTTCTTTAGCATAGTTAATATGTGGGTATCCTAGATGGGTAGCAAGACATAGAGCACAGGAAATTGTTTTAAAAAGTATATTTTTGTGAAATTTTATATAGTTCAGTTCATGATTTTACACATTTTTAGATAAAAATGTAAAATTAATTTTCAAACATTGTTCTTTTTATCTCTAAATCATATTAGGAAATCGATTAAAGTCAGATTGCCATAGCAAGAACCTTATAATGTTATTGACTTAAGTCCCTTTCTTTTGTCTCTCCTTTATGATTCTTCTCCTGTTGCTCCTCTATGAGCCTTCTACCATCCCTTCTTTATGGCACTTCTTCTGTCCCTTTATATAATAATGGGACATAGAGACATGAATACAATCTGTCTTATATATACATATATCCCATATCCCATGATCTCTCATTCTTAAAGTCCCCTCTTTTGTCTCTCTTTGAATATATATCCAATTATCTCTCTGTCTTTTTTAGCTCTCTCTGTTTTTGTATCTGTCTCTTCCTCTCATTTCCCTTCTTGTGCTGCCCATTTATATCCTTATCTCAAACTTTCCTTCTCTCTAGGTCCCTCTCTCTGTCTTCATCTTTGTCTCTTTACCCTCTCTCTTTTTCCTTTATGTTGGTGTGCTACACACAAAAATAATATTAAACTGTCCTCTTTCTGATATGAGTGTAACTAAATGATGATAATCTCTGTGTTAGCCTAAGTGAGACCAGTTAATGCAATAGTTTGTTGTCCTTTGAAAACACTCGACTAGTTTAAAAAAGAAAAGAAAAAATTATGTTGACACAAAGTCTTCTTGAATTCATTTTTAATTAATGAATTTGAGAGAAAGAATCTCAACACTAATTAGCAGTCCCCTGCCCATCTCTTGTGAAACTGAACCCTGAGAACATATTTCCTTTCCCTAATTAAATTACAAGTAATTAGTAATTATAAAGGCAAACATGTCTCAAATTCATAGCTTTGTATTTTTTTCTAATTCTGGTCCTGGAGGTTTTTGAAAAAATAAAATATTTTGCCACTTAGCAAATTGATTGGAGTTTGAAATTGAGGATGGTGGAAGGCTATTTCTCATGGCAAAATTTGTTTAGGGCTGTCAACCACAACTCATGGGGCACAGGTTTGATCCTCAGTGCTGACTTAAGATATTTATTAGTTGTACATCTGTTTGTCCTTCTATCAAATTATTAAATACCCCTTGTCAAGTCTATTATTAAAGATACTGGCCTAGCTTAAGCTAGTTTGTGAGCTGTGTGGAGATAATGTGGGTTTATATTGTGCAACCTAAATAAATTACTACGGTAAATTGATGAAATGTTAACACTTTTTTTTCTCTATGTAGCCACATATTTTCATTAATAAGGTAGGGAGGAGGAAGGTTGAGATTAGAAGAAATGTACCTGGAGTTTGCTTGTAGGGGGAACAATAAAGAAAAATACCCTCAGTACACCTGTCCATGATTTGAATCCTGACCTTACCGTCATCATTAAATCAGACTAAACGGGACATACTTATTTTCCCGCGTGCCCACCAGTGTAGGTAGTTAGTTTATAATACTTGTAACATATGCTCTTTCTAAACACAAAGTAGTTTCTTAAGCATGAGACAACCTAACTAACCTAGTACAGCAACTTTAAACACCAAACCATTGCTACAAAAGTTTCACTATACGGGCATCAGAACGCACATGGGAACATATTTAAATTCAATAACCCCCTCCTTTGGGATTGAGCCTTGGATCCTTCGTATCAAAAGCACTTACCTGAGTTTGAAGGGTGGGGGTAGGGGATAGGGTGGAACGGCCTCTGGAGTCCGTTAAGTGTAAAAAAAAAGACATTTATAAAAAAAAAGTGTAGGAAGGATTTGTTTGCGGTTGAAAGCTGTCCCGCGGTGAGTCGCGGACTCTGGGTTGTCCTCGGAGACAAACACTCCAATAAGAGGTGATGTAGGAGGAGAGGGGGCTCCCCCTCGAAAGGGGGTTAATGGACGCGAGGACAGGAGATGGATGGTTTCAGCGGTATAAGAGGAAACCTGATCATACCAGGGCCATATTCCTGATGAATCCATCCACTTACATGGGCTAATATTGACTCTGGAGCGCAGTGGCCCAGTAACCCGAGCTAAGGCGCGGGGACAGGGACACCCCTCTCAGCCCAACCTTTTTATATTGCCTGGTGGGGGAGCTTGTATTACTCATGGGTGTATACAACTTTATCGAGCGTCGTGTCCATCGAGCTTTGAGTTACTCTGCAAATTCTTCGAGGGCCGTTTCTTAGAATATTCCCCCACCTTTCTCCTCAATTGAACAATGCTATTTAACCATTAAGGACGAAAATAGCAGAAGGGGGCATACAACTTGTTGGAATATCTCTCCCCTTTCCATTAAACTTCTCCTAAGCTCAGTCCCAGGTAGAAATTAGTAATTGTTCCCTGCTGGCAAATAAAATACAGGTGTGGCTAGTTTATTCATCCCTAACCATTCCTAAGGGCATGGATTTACTCAGTAAGAAATGTAAATCAAGTCCAAACCACAGAAATACACTGGAGGTGGAGTTAGTGGAGGTGGAAGGGCGAGGCGCAAAACTGTATTACACATTCAATTTGAAAAAGGGTCTTAAGCTAAAGATTGACCAAATTTCGAGCTGATTTTCCATGCCCAGGCTGCAATTTCCTTGCGTTTGGGACAACGCTAATGGTGAGCTCCGAATCACTCGTACCTCGCTCGATTTATAACCATTCAAGCCATATGAGACATTTTAACCTTGTGATTTGAACAAATAAAGTCTCCCCGAGGTGACTGCGTGCGTTTGGAGATTTTCTTAGAAATAAAATGCCAGCTCACTGTTTTAATTCCTTGTCAGCTACAAATGTAAAATGTATTTTGTTTACATATAACCGAACTATAACAAAAGAAAACTTGATGTTAAGGTCGGCAATTACCAGAATCCAGAGTAATTATAAAAATATCATAAAATGGTAAAATAAAGAAATACTTAATTTCTTAGTGGAAAGTACTTCACTAATAGGTGTTTATGGGGATAACCAGACAATAGGTATACTCCTCCCATTAGGCCTGTGGGCGTATAGAATATATAATTCTAAAATGAAAATTCTTTGATGTTGGTTCTATTTGCCACTATTTTCCCAATAGTACATATATAATTTATTTCACCACCATATATTGTGTAATGATTCTAAAGTTAGTGTATCAATAAATACGAAAAAAAATAGACGGAAGAAAACTCGAATTAGCGGTCCGAGGCAACAGCTGGATGAAAACAACTTGCGTTGTTAAATAAGGACATTCGGTGAAGTTGCGAGCCCGTATTATTGTATTTTTATAGAGTTGTCCCGGTTTTACACCCCACCCGGATTCGGCTGGTAGTTTATTTACAAGCTGTATATAGATGCAACATTAATACCTACAGAATGTCGGTGGAATGGATTGTTTGCCCACACAACAATCCTAGAATGGACCACACTCACCCTCCGTGGTTCCAATTGTTGTGGTTCGCATCCTTTCATTCTCTCTAGAGCGGCGTGGCTCAAGGCCGCCTATATTCCATTCACGGTAGGAATTACTCTCTAAAAGGTCTTTTTTTCCTACCAATATCCTACTATATAGTAGATTTATGGTAGGGAAAAAGGCCTTTCAGAAGTCAATTCCTACCGTGAATGGAATATATCAAGTCGTGCACAGCATTTTAGGAAGTTTAGTAATAATTAAATTAAGACTGTTGATCACATATAATACAAAAATTTGAAATGCACAAGATTTAAAATTGTGCCCCACATCCCCATCTACTCTGTGATACAGTCGGCTCTAAATCATAAATTTACGCGAACACTATTGCACGTGGCTCAATTCTGATTATCATTAATGGAGATAAAGAGTTAATAGAAGTTTCTATTACAGAACATTGCTAAGATATTAAATTATATTTGGATAAAAACTGCATTGAAAATGTCGTTTATGACCATTTTAGAATGGCTTCACAGCTAAGCATTGTGGATAAATATTTATTCTGTCGGTGACCTGGTGGTCTAGGAGTAAGGTGTCGGACTTCTGTGCTGGGGGTCCGGGGTTCAATCCTCGGTCCCGGCACAGCTTTATCAGATTACCAAACCCTTCCTTCACCTCTGACAAGACATCTTGTGAATGTGGGGAATGCCAGGCCTCCACCGTGGTTCGGATTCCACGTTAAACTGTGGGTCCTTCATTTCATCTCACAATCACCCTACCATTACACATTAGCGTGAGTGCGTATAACCCGAACGGGTAGTAAGACGCGGTGCTAATAATAATTTATTCTGTCCTAATAGGGGCATACAGTACTGTTAGTTATTAACAAGAAACTTTGTCGCTTTGTCTCCCATCGTCACCACGGAAAATTTCGAGTAATCATTCAATTGATTACACTGCACACAATTTTGGAATATACTGGTCTTTTCCCTTTAACTCCGATACCTCACGCGAGCAGGAATCTTCTGCTATGATGCACACTTTTAATATTAAATATCCGTACTATGCTGTATTTATTTTCTCGGTAGACACAAGTTACATAGAAAAGTCAATATGTTCCTTTCTTTGTCAACAAATCTGAACCATTATTTATAAAAAAAAATGTATAAAGTTTAGAGTGTTAAAACTAGTTTCAAAACTCTTAGGCTACTTATTAATACACTGTAATTATATTATTTTTCAAAATTTAATTTAATAAATTAATATTTTTCCCGCATAGCTTCCATTCTAGCTCGAGTGTACTGAGGGTGGTTTTTCCAAAATTGTTTTCCACGCTCCCTCCACGAAAATGCAGATACACTGTCTTTAAATACAACCATTCCAATCCATAAAACCATTACCTTAATTATTACATAAGCGTATAGCATATAGACGTGGTGCAAAGGAAAAAGGAATAATTTATTAACTTTCTATATATTAATTTTGATTCTATTTAATTTGTAGTTGTGTTTAACTTTAATTTGACTTTGGTGAGAGAGTCATTGGTTGGAATAACATCTCCCTACACTTAATTGTAAACAGTCCTTATTTAAATATAAAACAAACACAACACGTCTTGCGAGTGCTCTTTACTAGTGCGGGAACGACTAACTGATTGTAGAAGAGTCATAAGTTGAATACGCATCCTCCGTTCCGTCCGTCCGTGGCCTATCCACATATTTATGCTAATTAAGGTAGTAAGGAGGAAGCTAGAACTAAGAAAAAGTGTATCCTGCATTAGCATGGAAAGAAATTTGGAAACTATATAGGGAAAAATATCTTGCAGATATTCGAAACTCAACCTCCCCTGTCACGGGTAATTTGGTACTTTGCGAGTCTGATGTCTTAGACCATTTAACCTTCCTTGCAGATGCTTGAGTAACATTTAATCAAAAACATTTTCCACTAAACATGAGTATTTCATTGTTCCCATTAAATGCTATTCTTGGTTTTAAAAATAGAATTTGAGGCGGAGATAAGAGTGGTCCGTATGCTTTGTAATCTTATTAACACTGTTTGCCGTTTACAGGGGAGGTTAGAGCTCGAATCTCGACCGGTTACGTTTTGGATGTTTTCCTAAATGTGTTTTTTATCTCCACCAGAATGATAATAAATATGCGGGTAGTCATGCTTGAACTGGGGCTGTGGGGGATTAAGACGTGGAGAGGGGGGATGAAATAAAATATAATTACAACTTTCCTATTTTTCTTTTCAAGTACACTTTTATTAATCTTGTCTTGGTGTTGTCTATTCCCAAAAATCTTCGCTTGGTCAGTGGCCTCATCCGCGGCTGGGAGCACCCAGACGGTGAGCTTCAAACTCTGTCCGATCCCGTCTGACGTCTTTGAGAGACCAAGCTCGAATCATAGTGGTACTGAGGGGAGCGGTGTCCCAGGTGCAGACAACCTCTCCACCCCTTTTCCCCCATCACTCCCTTGTAAAAACCAACAAAACACTCAAGTCTTTCTATTTCGATTTTGAGAGACGCTTTATTTGAAGAAATGTTGGAAATGGCACGCTCGCCTCATAAAGAGACTCTTCCCCCACCCTTCGCCCTAAACGTAAAAGTAGATTCCAGGTAGGTAGGTATGCGGTGATGTTGTTTTGGAAAGGGACGTGTCAAAACACAGGTGAAGTGGGTGGGGCCCACTTGGACCCGCTAAAAGGATCCCTAAGCCTCCCTCCTCTCCCCCCAAACACACACTTCCTTCTTTAACTAACACTACTTAGACCTTTGGGAGATATCCTACCTTCTTGGTTGGACAGAGATATTTACCAAAGACGTTATTCTCCAACTCAGCTGCAGATTATTACTTTACCAGCAGGGCAGTTATTTTTGAACTTGGATGCACTACTTTACGAAGGACACTATTCCGTGAACTGGGCTGCAACTAATTACTTTACAAAGAGCGCTATTTAAAAAAACTGGGATGCATATTGTTATTTTACCAGGAGCACTATTCTTCATTTTGAAAGCACAGTGTTACATTACCAGAAGTACTTTTCTTCGTCTTTGCAAAGGTGCTATTCTTCATTTTGAAAGCAGATAGTTACTTTACCGGTTGTAGTACTCTTAAACTTGGCAGCGTATTGCTACTTTACCTGTGTGGTAGTATTAAACTTGGCAGCGTATTGATACTTTACCTGGTGTGGTAGTATTAAACTTGGCAGTGTATTATTACTTTACCAGATATGTTTGAAATCTGCTGCAGATTGTAAATAGTCAGCTGTGGTATTCTTTAACTTGGAAACAGAGTGTTACTTTATCAAGGTTGGCAGTCTTGAACCTGTGTACACTTTAACGGGGACGCAAATTGTTAATTTATTATCACTGTAATAGAGCAAGTCCACATTTCAGCCTCACGGGGAATCAAACTCAATACCTCAAGATCACTAGGTATACATGCTGCTGAAAGACCTAAGATGTTGGACGACTCTAGTTTAATTATTTGCTAATGTTACCAAGAACTTATTCTGAGGGGTAGGTGTGAGGATAATAATATATAAGGCATACAAGAATGGAAAACCAAAATTATAAGCTACATAGGGCCGAATCAACACCTTCAATGCACCCGGCGGAGATTTGAACTATGACTTCGGCATTGTTACTAAGCAAGCTAGTCTGTTGCGAGCCTGACACCTTACTGTAAAATAATTATGTTTGTTTGTCATCTGCAGGTGTTTGCAACAGATGGTGGGGCTGATAGTGCAGGGAACAGGTTCGAATCCCAACAACAGACCTCAGTTCTTCACAACAGGTACAGTATGATATTTTATTAATTCACTTTAATGTTATTTAACAGCGTTATTTGCAGTATAAAGGCGGTAAGGGTAGTTAAAAGAAGGGCACCTGCATTATCTTGGATAGTGATGGGGAAACTACTCTTGCACCCTTCTTACTCCCGTCTCCACTCCGCTTCCCCCACCCTTCAGACACAAATCACTCAGTTTTACCTTTATCAATTTTGTAAAAACTGTATGCTTGCTATTGGTTTTTTTTGTTTTTTAGCATTGTTTCTTATTATCTCTCAAGATTATATGCCAATGTACTAATTACACTAATGTGCTAGGGATAAGGAAGGTAGTATTTAAAGGAAGTGTACCCGCATTTGCGTGGAGAA
>CABFOV010002925.1:0-29192 GCA_902141375.1 Timema poppense | reverse complement strand
GAGAAAGAGTGTAAAACCATTTAAGAAAACTTCCTTCAGTACACCCACCCGGGATCAAACCCCGATCTACCTGTCTTCGGTAGTCTAGTCTATTACTAGAGTAATGCTTTAAACCGAAGGCCACCAAAGCGGGTCTTGCTATTGTTAAAAGGACGGTTCGGAACAGTATAATTCATTATCTTGCATGCATAATAAATATCATCCAACATGCACATTTCAAGGAATCCCTTGCCCCTTGACCAAATGCCTAGAAAGCAGTGTTTCTTTTTCTTAAGCAATTAATCCTCTTTAAGCTTGTGGACTGTCCTTCAATACATTTAAATGTACAATACAAACATCTGCATTTTTGTTATTTCAGTGAAGGGGACTGTACTTCAACACAAAAAGCAGTGCTCAATGATAACACAGGTAACATAACTTAACATTTCTTTATTGCATAGGAAAATTTTGGTAGAAAACTATAACCTCCTTAAGGATACCCTTGATAAATTAATTGAATACAATTTTCTTTTAAATGACAACACTGATCAAACCTACAACCCGATAGCGTCTCGTGATCAAAATTCTTAGGCAAGCTTAAAAGAGGAGGTCCTGACATTTTTTTAAAATTTGCTTTATGCTTCAAGAAGCTATTTGGGGTTTTTTTTAGTTGTAGCTTTGGGCGTCCTTCTGTTCTGTGATTTACATTATTGTGTTATTACTTATTGTAGACATATACTTATAAACTTTCGTTTGTTAGCTTTCACTGATACACACATCAAAACCAAAGCATCTGTTACAATAAACTCCACAAAACTCTATAGCCTGGTACACATGACACAAAAACTTGTAAAAAATGTTGTGCAAGAAATTGTACAATATCACAGGGATAGCTTACAAATTTTAGCCAATGATTGTTCACATGGCATTTGTGATTGCATATAATATTTGAAAAATCATGCAGTTTTTGCCCTTTTTATGGAAAAATAATGATTGAATGATTTGGAAAATATTGGTATTTAATGTAAATAATTTCTTAGCCATTCATAAATATTATGAAAATAAAAAAATAACTTTTATTTCAGTGTTTTAATGTGTTTTTAAAAGAGTTGAAAACCATTATCTTTATGGTTTAACTCTCAATTGTAATAATTTGTTTGTTTTCAAGCATTTAGCTGTTTTTCTTACAATCACTATTTTTTTTTATTATCTTTTTAAGTAACTGTCTAGCAAACGAAGTGTTTTCGTGTTTACAACTTAATAGCTGTACAAGAAAATTGGCTGATATAGGATGGGTTCTATTTCCTGAAATTGTATACAATAAGTTATGAAAAGCAGATCTTGTACAAGACACCATCTTCAGGCTGCAACTTCTTGTACAACTTTATGTACAATAAGTTGTGACATGTGTACTGGGCTTAAAGATGCGTAAGCACGGGGTCATTACCTTGACAATATTAATTTCCCCTTTAATGCCATACCATCCCACTATGTTTTGAAAGGGGAAAAGAGTGGTAGTGATTCTCCTTTTCTCCCCTTCGAAATCTATAACGTCACAAATAAGAACTACAGTTGCTATAGCAATGGGCTGAAAGTCAGACAATACCGACTTTCAACCACCAATAGATGGACTAGTGCACGTCTTGCATGCATGTTATAGTCACTGCGATGTATGAGATTTTTTTTTCAAACCCAATGATGCTTGAATTACATTTAAATGATTACCAGGAGAATTATTTTGCAAACATTAAATAAAATAATTACATATTTTCAATCAAAGGCAAGCAGTGCTTTCCCTGACGCGAGCCACTGCTGCAACCTCTGAATTAATTTTTGCGCTAATTATCTACCAATGAACTATCCTGGTTTCCCTTGTATTCAAGGTCGATCCCCTACTGTTCCTTTCAGCACACAGATAATGGTGTCAATTTCATCTAGTGTGTTTTGCTGATGACCGGGAGGTTAGGGTCTGGATCTGTGGAAAACCACCCCCAATGTCTTTCCATCACCCTAAATTCAGTTTTGTAGTTAGCGAAACGTCTCAGACCACATGCCCACACATGTAGGATACAATAATAAACACACTAAGGATTATAATATTTACCAAACCCATTTTTACTTTCTCATTTAGGAAAAAATATTGTAATTGTGAAATTTTTCTGCCTTGATTTAAGGTGGATCTAGACTTTTGTGTGTCCCTGAAATCAAAAAGTGAATTTTACAGTTATTTCTGTGCCTGGGGCTACACCCAAAATTGTTTGTGATAGATTTTGTTAAAACTTGATATTTAGATGTTTTATGGTCATCTTCAATCAGAAATCTTGATTTTGTTTCTAGCTCTAAAATTAAGAGTACACTGTGACTGTTTTTGAAAATTTTAAATGGTTTGAAGTGGCACTATTGATTTTGTTCAAAAAGGATAATTGGGGAGCATTTTAAATTATAAATAGCACCAATGGCGTAACCAGGAGGAGGGGGGGATTTTGGGGGCTTAACCCCTCTTCCTTCATTTATTTGAAAAAATAAAACAAATATACACATTTTTAAAAACCTGCCCATTCTTAGTAATCACTCAAATTATGCATAATATAATGCGGCATTATGAATTGTTCAGTGTTTTAGTAGGGTAAAAAAATAAATAATTTGGAAAGATCCTGATGCATCAACAACAACAGTGTGCCACACAACATTCATATTTTTTATTTACTCTACAGGTGATAGCAAAGGTTTTCTCTTTGAGCTTACCACTTTGCCGAGCATTGCAACTTGAGGCTGTAGATCTTATAGCTGCCATTAACATAATAAATCGTCTCAAAGAAAATATTCAAGAAATTAAAACAAACACCGAAATTGAGTTTTCAGCAAGTTATGAATCAACACTTACTGAATTGTTTGATTCAAATATGGTCACACCTAGAATATCTACCAGACAAATAAAGAGGTGTACTGTAAAAGTATACTCTGATGGAGCTTACTTCACAGTTGCAATTTTATTTTTGGAGTTTTTGGATCATTTTACCAGTCAATTAAAAACTCGTTTCTTGAACCATCGAGAAGTGCTTGGCAGTTTTATGTGCCTGATGGCAAAATAGTAATCTGTTATCACTGAAGTAGAGAAGGAACAACGGAAAAAGCTGGTTGCTTGTCACGGGCAAGATTTGCAGTACAGTGATATGGTAGCAATTGGTGAACTTTACATGTGGCACGAAAGAGTGAATGAATTGAAAATAAGTTCAAGAAAGGCTAAGATTTATTATGTTGCCTGCAATGAAGAAATATTCCCATTGATCAGTACATTGTTGAGAATCTTAGTAACCTTGCCAGTGTCGACAAGCACCAGTAAAATATCGTTATCAACTCTTCGGAGATTAAAAACTTACTTGAGAAATACAACAGGGCAGCAAAGGCTGAATGGCCTAACGATGTCAAAAATACACCGATAGATAAGTATTTCTCTGGACGCAGTTCTAGATGAACTGGCAAAATCACCTTGTCGGTTGGAATTCAGACTAAATTAATGTTGTAATTGGACACTGTCCTTAAGTTAGTTTGCTGTTAAACCAAACAATGTTTCTTTTGTTTTCTACAATAAAACAAAATTGTTTTTAAATGAACATGTATGTTAGTCTAATCCTGTTTAAGGGTTTTAGTTTTAACTGAATTGCAAGCCGATTATTTATTATAATTGTAAATCGTCACTTAGGCACTCAAAAATGAACCCTCCTTTTTACTGGTGTAGAGTCCTCTCGGGGCTGATCCCCGCCCCGCATTCATCAATTCTAGTTACACCTATGAATAGCACTAGATAATTGTTTTTCAGAGACTAATATATTCAAGGATAGTTTACTGCTAACATTTTTTTTAAATTTCTGTATCAAACTATAATAGACTTTATGATAAAGAATGTACAATTGTGCCATGCCATTTTTTGTCCCAGTTGAAGGGGTTCAGGAGGAAGAGATCTTGTCGCAGCAGCTGCTCCATGTCGAGAAAGAAAAGTTGGAGCTGCGAAGGGAGCTCCAAGAAGCCGTTGACTCCAAGAAGGAAACGGAAGCTCAGGCACTCAAGTGAGTGTGTATTTATTACAAGGTAACCTTGATCTTCATTGTTGGACACATGGCCTGAACGTCAGGCTGATCTTTTCTGTTAGGCTGGTAATGGGGAAGTCAAATTTCAAATCCCGGTCGGATGTAGTGAAGTTGGTTTCTCCCTAAATAGTTTTCTCTCCACACAAGTCTGGGCAAATTTTTTCTAAATTATACTTTTCTCGTTCTCGCCCCATTAGTATGATTAAAACATGAATGTCCCGGAATGGTAATATGATGAGATGGTTTTTTACATCCATACAATATTTTGTTGGTTTGAATTCTAGAGGCATTACAGCTTCTTAGCCTTTATGGGGTGTGAAAACAGGGAAGATTTGCAAGATTCTAAGTAGAGAGTTAGAGTCTAGAGAAAATGGACTCAGCATTTATGTGTGGAGAGAGTGGAAACCAATAAAAATCTCATCACATCTGACCAAGATTTGAACCCTCATGCGGAAGGTAGTCAAGGTGGATTGTATTGGTAAGCTCAAGGAGGGGGGATGAGAAACCACTAAGCAGAAATACTAACACTTGCTCACCCAGTGTAAAAGTGTAGTTGACAACACAAGGGAACAAATGTCCACAGGCTGGAGCGCCTGGTGGGAATCCTCCGCAAAAAGATCAATGGTCTGAGTGTAGAGGAACCAAAGGGAAGTATCGGCGCCGTTTCTCCGGACCAAAGCCCTGGCAGCTCCTTGGAAACCAGTGAGAGTGTCTCTTCCAGCACTTTTAGCGGCAAGTCTCACTCCCCATCGCCCCTTGTTACCATCTCTGGTCCAGTCACCGAGCTGTGACCGTGACCCAACATTGACGGATGTCATGGTACCTTTGTGTTTACAATGCCCATACAACTCAAGTGTCTTAATCAGCTTAAGATTGAATCGCTAAAATATTCCTTCCTAATTTTTTGCGTTACACATTTACAATATATTGGAAAAAGATATTTCTTGTCCAAGTATCCCCACCTTGGACCTTTATCTTTTTCCAAGGCAGGTTTTCTTAACTAACCTATCCACGTTCTTATTCATACTGACAATACATTTCTCACTCAAGCCTATATAAACACGCTATTTCTCACCATTGCTAGAAAATATCTATTCATGTAGCTAAGTAGTTGAAGTGTTTAGGGGATCTTGGTTTGATTCCCTGTAGTGCTGACAAATTTATTTACTATTTGTATACAGGTTAGTTCTGATATCCATTTAGTAAATGTTTAGGTGCAAAGGTTTTATATGTAGTATTAGACAAACTATCCATGGTTAGACTCTAAGCTAGTTTGGAAAATCATGTTCTTATACAACATATTTATTTAAAAAATTTATATTAAATACAGCATTAAGATAAATTCTAAAGTACACTAATGGAATATTTAATTACTTTAATTAGTGGAGTGTGATGTGACAACTTTTGTATCAAACACCATATTAATCAGAGTCTCTTAAAAATCCCAGCTCGATCTTGTATTTCTGGGGATTCAAACTATGCCTGCAGAATTTCTTTAGATACTGGAAAGTCTCTCATGGATATGAACAACCTGAATAGCTCAGTTTTAAGAGCAGTGGGCTCAGTCGTAGTTCTAGATGCTGTTGTAAGAGACATTTTTTTAAATATTATTTGTACCATAACAATATTTCATTTTTTAACTTCAACCTATATTACATTTTTTAACCATTAAACCTAATCAAACTTGATATATTTTTCTTGTGTTGAGTTTATTTTCACATTTTAACACTCTTGAATCAAGGAGTGTTAAAAAGCCCAAAAATTATCAAGAACAAATCATGTTGTGTATACATGTGCAATAAATTTTGATCCTGGTAGAACTTTAGATTATGATACATATCATAAGCACTGTTGTAAACATCCAAATTTACAGGCACTTAACAAGGTACATAATTTTCTTGCACATCACATGTAAAATGAATACAGTCCTTATATTACTGTGATAAGAATGTACACACAACCTTCTTCTAAATTGATACCTGTTCTCAATGTGTTTTGTTAATAAACAAGTGCCTTAGTAGAACTGTCAGGTTGGCATTACTCATGGTGGTGAAACAGCTGTCTGTGCCTTACCCTCCCAGTTCTCTGAGGAGTCAAGATTCATAGGCTGGTCAAAAAAATATGTTCTTTAAAAAATCTGTTCATTCATTTAAAGCGCTCTGAATAAATTACCAGCCTGAGAGTAATAATGTTTAAAGCAATATTTACATGACAAAATCTCTCTTTGTTAGTTTTAAATAGTTACCACATTAGCACAACCCCCACCCCTCAAAATAGATTCAATAATTAGCACTAAACACATGCCAAATTATTTCAAAATTTGTTTATTTTTATTGCCATCTATTTAACTATGGGTGTAACCAACACCTTAGCTCAGTCAGTAGCGTGTCTGCCTACTGAGCTATAGGTCCCAGGTTCGATTCCCGGCATGTTCAAAAAATGTATCTTTAGTGAAATGTTGATTTACCCTTTTCACGTTGAAAAATTAATGGTCAGGGACTGGATGTTGTGCCTGTCCTAGTCTTAAGTTAGATTAAAAGGAATATGAAGCTACGACAGGCCTAGCAAATTGTTAGTGGAAAATATATATATATATATATATATATAAAACTTGAATTTAAAAAACTGATCCAGACCATAGGCTGGAAACAGAAATGGATGTAAAAAAAATTTTACTTTGTGTTGCCATCTTCTCTTTTGATTGTAAATATTATTTCTATTGATTGTACATATCTTGTTTTAATGACTGACATTTATTTATTTTACAGTACAGTTAGAATATTAAAAACCCAAATTTTATCCAGAAGGTATTGTTTTAAGGTTGACCACCATTGATCACGGTTATTTCTTATTTGTGATATTTATCGAGAGCTATACTCTCTTTAAATTCTCAATTTATTCCTCGAGCAGTGAAATTAAGCTAAGCTGTCTCAGTTAAATTTAATTACTTTATATAGTGTATGTCTGTCTAATTTTTCTAGGAAGCCCATTATTTGAAAACTGGAAACTCATGTTGCCACAATAACAAGGGGNGGGGGGGGGGGAAACAAAAATTGTATTTACATTCTTAGTCCATTTTATTAGTAATGTAAAGATAAACTATACACTAATACACAATAAAGTATGATTGACAGCTTTTGATAACTTTTCAGATTAACTTTATTATTAATAAATCAAATACTTTTCTAGAATGTCAAATATTAGTGAATTTCAAAAAAAAAACTCTCGAGATTTTTTTACCCCTACTATTAGGACCACCATTTTAAAAAAAATGCTTTTTGGCTCGAGAATGTTCGTTGTTCATTTTATCAAAAGGCTTTTTGAGTGAAAAATGAAGGAGAATTAAATTGGCATAAAACAGGTCTTAATAGATTTGTCGAAAAGTAGAACCATTTAGTCACAATCAAGCAAACAAGTTTTTCATTCGTATTCAATCCAATACGAATAAAGGAAGCAATGTATTATGGCGATGATTTTGATAATGTATTTTTACCTAATTGAATATTATGTTCTTGTCATCTTTTCTTGTAGTCGAAGCTGAAAAAAATAATAGCAGGCCCTTTTTNAACCTAAAACAAGTTCAAGACAACATTTTAAAATGGTTTGTACAAGATTCTGTCTGTCTGTCTGTCAAGATTCTAAGAAGAACTGATATACATCATTATGTACATCACATTATCTTTATAAAATTTGAGAAAGTGCCAGTTTACGGACAAAATATGAGGAATATGAATTTTATTGTTTAACTGAGACTCCGCAAGGGATTTCTGATAAAGAAATTATCAACAAGGAATCAATTAACCACAGGGATTGCTACAAAGACTTGACTTGCTCTCCAAAGCTTGTCAGAGCTAAAACATCCATTAAAAGGGGTGATTACAGCCAATATTCTTCAGAAGCGTAAAGGGTGGTCAATCAGTAGAGCACTGTCGAGCACCTCTACAGGGACAAAAAAGACCAAGAAGAATGAAGTTTGATTGTAATTTACGCATAATTTTTCAAGAATTTACCAAAAAGACTTCCCATGCAGTCACTTTTGTCAAAATGGGAAATCAGGTGAAATAAATAGAATTATCAGAGGAAAAGAATATTTGAGCCAGGTTAAGTGATACCTCAGCTTTGACAGACCCCATTGGTGCAGTTTCCAATGAGATAAAGTATCACTTGCCTTGCCTTATTAAGCTAAAAAGGCCCATGTCTTCTGAAGGAATCACAGCCAGGAAACAGGATTTACTTTGGGCCATTGAATGTATGAAACACTCTGGAGATAACATGCAGGCACCAGGAACCTGATCTGTGTTTAAATCACTAAATGGACATAGTAACCCTCCTACAAATTTAGAATTTCATCACCGTTATGGCGCACACCACAAAAACTATGAAGTGTTATTCACTGAACCATCGCCAACTTCTCTCCCCTTCTGAGTTTGGTTGGATTATCAAAGATAGTGGAAAAGTGGTTTTGGTCAAATACAACCAATTAGCAGCACCTAAAGCCATCCTAATCAAAGATCACTGCAAGGAATGTTGCATAACTGTTGCATGCAGTTGTCTCAAGAACAATATAGTCTGTACTGAATTTTGTTGGTGCTTCAATCAGCAGAAACTCAGGGAAGATAGTGATGATGAGGACACTTAGCAGACAGAGCGCTCTCTCTCTCTCTCTCTATATATATATATATATATCTTGTAAATTTTTACAGACACTAATAATTATAATAAATTTAATTTTTTTAATGTACTTAAACATCGCTGTTTCTAAACCTTTCAATTATGTGACATAGATTTTGTAAGCAAACATATACAGCAATAAATACATTTATCCTGTTTTTATGGGTGTATATTTTACCCTTTTTATCAAAATTTGTGACCTTGAAAAATGAAAATCAATATCAAAAACAAATAGTAGTCAAAAAAAGTTGTCAAAATTAAATATTAATTTTGTAACATACAATTAGATTACACAAATTGAAAGTATTGCTTAAAAGTACATGTGTATTAAGACTTTCGAAGAAATGGTTACAGCTAGCCACAAAATGGTTAGGACCCTTTTTAGACAAATTTGTATGGGATCTAACATTGGTTTTTAAATTATTATTTTTTTTTAATAAAACTTAGCATTTCAGAAATAGAATGAAAAACACATTTTTGGCAGCCATTTTTTCAAGATAGTGGCTATAACGAGCAAGGGAAAATAATTGCGACAAGTTTTTTTATAGTGCTTAACACCTTCCCAAAAACTGATTAAAATTAAAATGAATTTTCAAGGAAATTGATTTTTTTTTTCAGTTCCTCCTGTACCATTAAAATAAATAGCTATTTTTACTTTAATCATTTGCAGGGTTAATACACACCTAAAAATAGAGAAAACCTATAATAGTTCAGAAAAAGTCAAGTAAATTTTAAAATGTCACTGTAACTTTTCAGACATTTTAACAATAACTCCCAAAATACAAAATATATGAGCATATCCCAATGTAACTTTTTTCCCCTTCAGTTTATGTGATCTAGCAAAGAGTACTTATATGTTGGTTTTTAATAATACCCTCGTCTAGAATTTGGTAAAAAATGAAAATGTTATTATTTTTAGTTTGCATGAGAAAATGCATTTTTCTAAGTCTGGAAAACCAGTAAAAGTAAAGGAATTTCAAAACGTACAAAGTGAATCAACCCTGGTATTATGACTAATAATAATTACATGTTTTATTAGTACTCATAGAGGTGAGCTTATCCCACCTCTTAACCTAATAATAACTTAATGGTTAAGTTTATAACTACCTTGTTTCAAATTTATTCTGATACTGACTTTTGAAAGACATTTTATATATAATAGGTTTACCTGTGTGCACGTTTTATTTTAACTGTGTGAATACTTTTTAGTATAGATAAATAATACATCACTATTTTATATAATGGCAAACTACTCTTCATTTATCCCGAAAAGAAACACACTTACAATACTTAGTTACATTATGGGGAAGGTTATTAAATTGGGCCATTGTGTAATCAGTCACGGTAAGCCTTCTATGCTTCAGCAGGGTGTCCAGCGACCTGGAAAACAGGGAATTGTCAGGGAATTTGCTTGGTCAGGGAAAAGTCAGGGAATTTTATTAAATTTCTGGAAATTTTACATTTCGTCTATATAAAGCCTTATATTTTGATTCACAATAGTCAAAATAACACTTTTCTTCCAGTTAATACCTAGCTGTAATCATTTTCACACCATTGTCCATGTTGAGCAGACTTATATCACTTCTTAAGGTCAACAAGTGAGTTTTGTGTCTTTCCACCCTTCTGCCACGTGTCTTTAGCCAAAGTTGAGTCATGATTATTCACATGCGCAAAATTTGACTAGGCCTACATTTTAATTAGAGGGAACTAAGAATGACTCTGTCCCACAACTATTTTAAATAGTTCTTGCTTGGGGGGGGGCAATCTTTTAATGGCTCAAAACAATTTTACTGAAATATATTTTAACTTAAAATAGTCCATTTCCTCGGAGGCAGAAATTATTTAATCCCTTTATTGAGTGATACAACTTCAGAATGTGTATGTATCTAGAAAAAGAAAAAACATACTATTTAATCTGCGATCTTAAAAAATATTTTCATAATATACATAATATCGATAAATAGTGGTCTGAGAAAAAGTAAATTGGATCTGGAAAACCTGGAAAAGTCAGGGAATTTAAAATATAGTTTGACTGGACACCCTGTTCAGGAAAGTTTACCTCAGTAGAATTAGTCTATTTAGATACAAAATTAAGCATCTTATTTAATAGATGTAAATACAATTTTTGTTTTTGAAGATAAAGTTTTCCTCCAATCTTTAGTTTTTAGTTGCAGCATTTTTGTACAAATTTTGATACTAGCTAAAGTTATGGATTTGTTTGATGTAAATAGTTTGATACTAACTTTTATTTAAAGGTAAAAGGGTATTAAATGACCGATTTCGATAATAGTTTAATGTAGAATAAAAAGGTAACTACACACCAGAGAAATGTAGATATAAATGTTCTGCGCTCTTCAGCTAAATAATGTACCAAATATGTCCAAAAAAATACTATAGTCATTCATTTTCAGATAAGTGTGTATGCTTTGCATTTCTAGAGAATTTCAAATTTTTATTGAATTCATATTTTGTACAATTATTTTTGCTTTGTTTGAATACTAATTAGATATAATCTGAATAATACTAACCAAAATATTTTCTAGGGTTTTAATACATCACTATTATTATAGTTAAAAGTAAGTTTGTTTTTATTCATACAGTTCCAAAGGGACTTTAGATATTTGAGAAATGTTTTAGTGGCAACATGTGCCATCCATCAAATAGTTTTCAACTATAGGTAGTGTCTTCTGAGCTGTTTTTCCTTGAATTTCTTTTTTTATTGTTCAAAGTTACTTTACCTTATAAATATTTATTAATTATGTTTTTGAACTGAAAATTCACTTTTAGAATAGTATTTAAATCCAGGGTAAAAAATGTCAATCCATGTAAATATAGCAGATGTGATAGTTAAGTCAATATTTTTGTCTTGTACTTAACAAAAAATAAGCTATTTATAGGTTTTAAGTTTAAATAAGCGCTTACTAGACATATTTGTGACACTCATTTAAATGTATTCACATTGTCATTTTCAAACATAGTCCTCACATATATGGTAGTAATATTTAGCTCTATCATAATCATAAGGATATTTCATTACTTGTCAATTTTATAACCATCCAACACTGCCCAATAAATATGTACATCGAATAACTTCATATAATATTATATTTTATTTATTGTGTTACTACATCGTGCTTTTTTGCATCAAGCCATAAAAATTGTAATAATGGCAGAAAATAAGAACAATTTGAGTACAGTAATATTTAATTTAGGGATGGGCCCTTATAATCTTCGAAACCCTCAAACACTCATGGCTATTCCAAACAATTTTAGATTCAAGATTTTGGGTTTCTATTTTTTTATTTCTTTAGAAAAAATTGAATCTGATTTAAATTTCTTAGAGCTACCACAATGCTTACTAGTGGCTTAGCCCAACATAATTATAGGACAAACCTAACAATTAGTTCATTAATTTACTACTCAGTTGACCTCTTATGCTTATCGTTATTTTTTTCTAAGATTTAGATTGGAGATTTGTAGCTTGTGGGTTAAATGAAGATTTGAATTACTATTATTACTATATTTTTGACTTTGGTGGTCTTGGGTAGAGTGCTCGCCTCAGGACCCAATGCTTGTGGGCTCAAACCCAGCCAGGGTCGATGGATTTTTCTTGAGTGATAAAAATCCATAGCACAACTTACTTTAGAGGGGAAGCAAAGCCGTTGATCCCATGTTGATTGTGGCATGTAGAAGAACCCTAGAAGGGATGTGAAAATACCTTTCCCAGCAAAGTTGGCAGGCCCTTTCACTCTCGCTCATAGAAATTCTCGTGTTCTGATATAATCATTTGGTTCATAAAGTGCATGTTAAATACCTCAAATAAATAAAAATAAAATATTATAACTATTGTGACTATATTTTCCTTCTCCGTCCCCTTAACCCCTCTACCTGCTTTCCCCATCTCTTGTTATAGGCAATTCTAACTTCACTCAGAGGTCCCATTAAAAAGATCTAATAACCAACGACAAACTATAATATTTAGAGTATTCTCACCTCCCCACCCTCTTTTTTCTCTCTAGCTTCATACCACCTAATTTCAGAGTTGATTGTGTAGGGACAGATGTGAAACGTAGCTTGGGGACATCTTTAAATAGTTAAACGCTAGATTGCTTTTATTTAAATAAATTTGAAAAGTTACACCTAGACACTGGTATAGGGTTATCTGACTTCATTTGATTCCCGTGTTCAAGTTTAATTTGTGAACTCCTCACAATTAATGTTGGCACTATCATCACCAACAACAGCGGCGGCCACTCAGTCGATATAGCTCGCTTGCAGGCTCACACCATGGAGTTTTTTTTTCTTTTTTTAAAGGATACCAAGGAAATGACCATAATCATCTGTATTGATTGATAGTTTGAATATATTTTAACTAAAATATTTACAATTTATTAAATGTGACTTACAAAGTTTGTTCTAAAAATACGTAACACTGCAAATTAAACTAGCTGGGACTCATCTGCAATAACATAAGTGCTAATAGTGCCTATAAACCATGATAAAAAGAAGTCCGCTATGTTTTGTTTCTCCTGATGAACCTTATTTATATGTATATTTCTATGTGGCTGTATTTTTGTCTTGTTTGACTTTTAGTCACTATTTTTGAAACTTGTATATAGTACAATTTAGAAAGGAAGGGACTTTTTTGATAGTTATAAAAGTTAATAAAATAATTTTCAAAAATGTATATGAAAATTCATGTGATTTGCAATTTGCAATTTTCATAGTAAAGTAAAATGTCATCAAGGTTGATTGAAAAAAAAAAAAGTATGTGTTTATTCTAAGTTACTTCATGCAAAAATCCTACTATATTGGGGCACTGGCCTGGCTCGACTGCAGCATTGCCCCTTGACCTTTATCAAAAAACTCAGGACTCAAAGCCATTAAATGATTCCGTTCTACCAACCTGTGCCACTAACAAAAAATAATATTTTAAACAATTAATTGATACGTAATATACTCATGGACAATCTGGCTGTCTGATTGGCTAATGATTTTATAGTTCTGGAATCAAGTGGTATCTTTTCCTAGAAAATAGAATAATGTAATATGCAATTAGAGTACAACAGAGAAAAGCACAAGCTACTTTAAAATAAGTATTTAGGTTATTTTGTAACTATTATGCTAATCACACCATATTACTCTGCAGAGTTTTTTGTTTCAGGTAGTGGCTTGTTTTGTTTGTATTGAAGTCAAAGATCTACAATATTTTAGTTGTGTTGTAGGTCAAAACGCACAATATTTTTACTACAGCAATATCTCGACTTTCACTTCGTTCTTTCGTTGGGTTTCATTAATTATAACTACTTTTTCAAATTTCATCACTATTTCATTGCATTTTGTCACCACCAGTTGCCATCTTATTTTGTTTGTGATTCAGTCTTTCAATTGAAGTCATTTGATGTTCTTTTTTGTTTTTTAAATGTTTGCATCGGATATTTTATATTTGTTACTAAACATATTATTACTACTACTTTTTTTGGTGATTATACTGTAAACAGTTCATAGCTATTTTTGTGATGACAGTATAATGATGTTCATATCATTCTATGTACTGTACACACTCACTAGTGTTATATAGTTGGGTATAAATTGTTTTTGATGGCCCTGATGCATTTGCACGCTAAATAAAGGTTATTCTTTGACTTTTGTCGGTGTTCTGGTCCCTAACTCGTCGAAAGAGCTAGGTATTGCTGTATCACTTGCTTAAGTTTTTGACCAACTTTCACTGTAAAGAAGTTTTCATGTATTTTATTTTATTTTTTTATTATTATATCTTTTAGATCAACAATTTACTAATTTCCTTTAAGAGTGCCACCTACTTGAAGTAACATATCCTCATTACACAATATTTACTATGGCAATAACAGTGTTATGAAGCAATCCTTGTTTATCTATAATGTTCTATTGTGACCCTAGTAAAAATTACTTTGTTTGAAGAAGGCTAAATCTATGTTCCCAACCAATTACATTGATCTCTGAACTGAGACATTTTGTGAGAAATGTCATGAAACATGAGCTAATTTTATCTCTTTGTACTATTTTTAAATAATTATAAAACTTAGAATCCAAGGTTTTTAATCCTACAGGAAAATGTTGGTTTCGCTATGTTTCCTTAGGATACCTTTCACCTCAAATTGCGTGTGAACTATAATTTTAAATAATATAGCACTTTTTAAACGCAGGATTTCTGGATACCCATAATGTGTTCAGTGTATCTTGTAGGTAACCCCCTGAATTAGGCTTGCAATGTAAACTACATTTTGAACATTTAAAAATTTATTATAAAAAGTACATAAATAATCTATTGGAAATAGGTAGCTCAAAATCTTGTTTGCCACATTCATATTTGTGTAATCAATGTTTTTTATTTGTATATTAGTTTTTAAGCCATATTCTTAGCAATACATGAAATCTTGCCTAAAAATTTCAAAGGTGACACTTAAATAATTGAAGTGTTGATATCTATTGTTTGATTGATTAGTCCAAACAAAAAATACAATTGTTTTCAATGGTTATATTATAAACTATAATAACATTAATATTTTTTGAGGGCTGACAAAGATGCACATTAAGTTTTAATTATATAAGTTATTTATTCCACCCATTTGTAATTATTAAAGAAAATAGTTTTTATTCTGTGTGTGTGAGCATGTATGTGTTAAAACACATACCTAAAGAATAAGTTTAGGTTTGGTTCTTGAACCCCTTTAACTGAAACCATATTGATTGTACATATAAAATATACAATATCTTACTCCGCTGTCTATTGGAAGATCGCAAATGTTAGACAATTAATTGTACATAGCTAGTGAAGCTTGGAAGATATAAATCATTTTTAGGCTATGGATATAGCTGTATCAAGTATCATATTTGTAAATTGATAAATTACACTGAGACACATGAATCGAGCACAGGACCCTAAGCTTAACTTGCCAATGCTCTAATACTGAGATATCCAGTATTCTTAAAGTTCTCAGGATTATTCTTCACTCAAATTTATAAGTAAAGTCTCTGATGGATGTGTGGAAATCATCAGCTAACATTGAGCCATCACTAATATCACATCCATCGGCGACTCAGCACTCGGGTTTATGCTGCCAAGTACAATTAAAAGTTAATGTTTAGTTAACCAATCTCAGTTTGTGCTCATATTCACCCTTCACTTGCTGGTACTGGTTGTGTAACAAGCCAGACATGGCTCATAATTTGAAGCATAGGCATACAAACATCAGCAGTAGGGTGTCACATTCACAATAGACTGGATTACCAGTAATGGGGTTAAAATTCTAGCTGGGTGCTGAGGGTTGTTTGCCACTCTCCCTTCACATAAATACAAGTACATTTTCTCTCGGCCCCGACAGTGTTAGTAATAATAATGTAGATAAAAAAACATACAAACCCAAAGGTCTTAAATTATATTTCATTTGTTCAGGTGTCATTTTTTAAAGTTTAAGCTTCTTCACAAGCCATTGTGGTTTCAAGGTCACGTTAAATGGAACTTGCCTCAACACAAGAGATTGTCTTAACCTTATGATACTCTATTGTATTAGCAAAGGTACATTTATACTCAAAACAACTCCAATGTATTGTCATAATAAAAAAATGTATTTCCAACATTTCATTTACTTCCTATCCTACCTTTTCATATTAACTCCATTGGTGCCAACTTTACACATTATGTACAAAAATAAAACTTTTATTTTATTTTATTATATCTTTGTATCAAGGAAAAGGGTAGACTTTGTTGAACTCATATTTTAATACCCTAATTATTAGAAATAAATATGAACAAGACTAGAGATGTCAAGATACCTGTTTTCTCGATTTTGATTCTAGAACATTTTCTTTTCCATTATTTTTCTAAGCATCCAACCTCATATTAAAAAAAATTTAGGTATTCAACTTCATAACATACCAAAAAACCTTTAAAAAAAGTTCGTAGTAACTTTTTTTTAAAATTCAACAAAGAAAAATATCAATTTTAACAAGTATTAAATCATGTAGTCAAAATAATAAAATAATTAAAAACTACATTATAGTAAATATGTATTATTACCTACAAATAAAGCTTCATTTAATCAAACATTTGTAAATAAAACAAAATTAAAAAAGGTATTATAAACAGTTGTTGAGAACACTAGTCTATTCAATTCACCAAATAGGATCATTAAATGAAAGTGCCCTGTTTTGAATTAATGACATTGGAAAGAAAACCTATACTAAGTACCATACTGGAAGCAAGTAAACAAACAAGATAATTGTAGACATCACTTAATTTTTAAATTGTAAGACATAAAAGAGTAAAAGTATATTAGTCTAGCCCTATGGCATTTGTCGCAAGATTATCTTTGTAAAAACAGCAGAAAAAAATTGTTATTATATATTTAATAATAATTGTTAGTGTATAGAAAATCTAACATGCCTGATACCCTACTCCATCCTCAATGCGAAACTTGGACTCGGCCATTACAATACATGGTCGCCTGAAACTTTACTAAAAACACCAAAAGTTTTCAAAACAAAAAATTCAAATAAACTCAAAATTAGTACAACAAATTGCAGAGTTTATAACGGAAAGAACAACACATTTCACATGTTACAAAAATTAAAGTTGTCCACCATAACTCATCTTACAAACGTTAGATTGCCGGAAATTACCTACAACTTTGTAATGCCTTATTTCTTATCTCAAAAAATTGCGAAGATATCCAAATATGAGATATCTATGGATATAAAGTACCCTTTAAGTAACCAAGAAAAATGATATGCACCATTTTGTTTGTAATGTTAAACAGTGCTTGGATACCAGTGGCGTATTCTCTGGGTATGCTAGTCCTGCGCCGCATACCCAAAATGACATGGACAAGTTTGTGTTTAATTCAATGCTCTCTGTGTGAACTGTGTAAACACTAATGTTTAAACTGTTAATAAATACATATTGTAATGAATTATTAATTTTAAAACTAATATTGGTTCATATTCCAAGAATACTGTGTTTTAAATAATTCTTCTTCCAAAAGGTTCTACTTTGCACAATATGAAACCGAGGGCTTGCTACTTGAAAAATGCAAGGCAAGCTAGGGAGGCTCTAATGACCTTGCCCAATGTCTAGGGGGTGGCAACACATTACTTTCCGCTCACCCATAAGTAATTTGGACAATGAGCTCGGGTTTTCACAACCCAGGTCATGTTGTTCCTGTGAAGCAAGCTAAGCATTGTGCCAACTATTGAAAAACCATTCAAGATCCAATGTTTATTTATTAAGCTAATTTAGTATAGTTTAAGTAAAAATACATAAATTAAATATATAATTAATTGTAAAAATAATAGTATACATAACAAGTTTTAAATTATACACTAATTAAATACATTGATTTATGGTTAGTCTAGTCTATTCTAGTCACATGTATTATCATGTATGTGGCAAACACATTTAATCATTCTTTCAAATTTAGGCATTTCAGCACTGATAGAGTGGAGAAGAGGGTAGGGGGGGTAAGGCGGATGACGAGGCTACTTTAACTGTTTGTTGACGGTAATTCTTGTTTTTCTTTAGTAGAAAGGATCGTGGAGTTTTAATAGTGTTCTTTTAGTTTTTGTTTTACATTAGCGACTTATTCGTCATTGTGATTTTATATAATTATACATCAAAGAATCCCAAAAGTCAGGAGTGTGAGTTCACCATTTCGAGATTATTTAGAAGGAAAAGATAATAATAAAATATATTTTCTTATAATTTACTTAATCAGTGGCGCACCCAGCCATTTACTTTGGGGGGAGGCATTCAATCAAGGCTTTATCAAGAATGAAATTTTGATGGAGAGCGGGTTTGGGGTTGCACAGCCTCCTAAGCCCTGAAGGCCGAGAATATTTATGAACATTAAATGCTTTTATAAATAATTTTAGCAGTTTTATAGTAATTAAGTAATTTAAATAATACAAATGGTATTGAAGCTATTATTTGCATGTTTTTATCAATTGTTTATTTTGTGTGTAATGGTAAACATTTTGAATATTAGGCTTAAGTCTGAAGCCTGGTCTTAAAATTTAGCATATACATTTGACACATCTTCAATGTTAGTTATACTTAATATTATTTAAATTTCTGTTAATATTATTTGTGGTGTTGGGGAAAGAGGGGGAAGGGGATCAACTACCCTGTTTGCCTCTCTCCCCCTTAGGTACACCACTGCTTACAGCAAAAGATATGTGTAAATATCTTAGCAATAAATCAATAATGTAGCGATAGAGTATTAATAGTACGAAATAATCTCCCCTATCTTAGTCAAAGTTTACGCATCTAACACATCTAAATAGCTTCTGGAGCAGAAATTCTCAAGCTGTGAGACTCGTTTGTTTCCAAGCACCATTGTGTGAGATAAGTTAGGCTTTATAATAAATATAGTTTTAATTGCAATGTGAGTTGGACCTGATTCCCTCTCACCAAGATCTGATGGACGCTTGATCGATGTATCACTTCATTTTATTTTTATTATGATTGTTTGCTTTGAGTATTGCTAACTGTGTGCTTTTAATTACACTAGGCTAATTGAATAGGATCTGTCTCTCTTATGCATTCAGAAATGTGTCCATACCACTCTTAGCCCCGACATTAAGATTTACTTAAATTTCTAACCATGGAGATATTACAATTTGAGGACCGCCTATGTGGTCTAGTGGTCATATGTTTTGGCTACGAACCCAGACGTCCCGGGTTTGATTCCCGGCGCGTCCAGATTATCTGGGAAGCAGTGGGCCTGGAACGGGTTAGATTCAGCCTAGAGTGGATAAATAAGGAGCTACTCGAATAAAGTAGTAGTGGCTCTGGTATAGAAAGCTGAGCTTAATGGCTGGAGTCATCGTTGTGCTGACCACATGACACTCTCTACCCGCAAGACCTGGCATTAATTCGCCAAACAGTTTGGTAGCCACTCGGCAGGTATAGCCTGAATGTGGGCTAACACCATGGAGTTACTTTTATTACATTTTGAGTGGATGGTAATCATCGTTATGGATATAAAAAAAGAGAGAATATGGGAGTGGAAGAGGGGGGGGCTCAAAATTTCCTAAGATAGCATACAGTTAAAAGGAAATAATAAATGTTTCTAGAACCACTGTTCTATATGAACACATCTTCAAATATATTCCTTGAAATAATCCCTTGACGTTCTTCGACAACGGTGGTTGAGGGTCCTCGGCCCCCAAATCTCCGTTGCAACTTTTACTCTTTTTGCCCTTCACTAAACAAACTATCCTTGATTTTGGGTTGGATATCTGATTCAAAAAAATCCTCTGGGGATCTAATGAAAACCCTAGATACCAAGTTAATCACGTGGTAAAATGGTTTTGGCTCTAGGCCGAGATACACATAGACAGGAGGCGGCATCGTGAAAAACACTTTTTTCGGGCTCAGGGTGTCATGAAACATTGACATCTATCAAAATATTGAGTTCAACTGTTTTGACAACCACAATAACTCTCTCCGAGGAGTTACGAGAGAGTAAAAGTGTTAATATTTTGTGACTATTTCTATATTCATATAACAGCTTAGTAATTAATGTTGGAGGGGGAAGGGGGGGAGTAAACCACTGTGGAAAATTTAACTTAATATGTTTATCATGAGGTCCTATAAATTTCATGTATGATCCCTGGCCATAAACAAATTATACACCAGACCCACAGCCTCCAGGTTAAAATTGTTGCACTCATTGGGAGAACTCGAGTCCTTCAACATGGGGATTGCTACATACATACCCAAGTGACAACATCACTATCAAGCAGGCATTTATTAAAAACAGTTTACTTTAAAGAAGCTCTTACTAGAGAACAAACCAAAAATTACCTTCTATCGTCAATAAACTGGCTTTTTACGAAATTTGCCCATGTCCCAACGTCTGCTAAGGGCAGCACTGGGACAAAGAAATGAAAAGGTAGGTAACATGTGAAATGTGTTGTTCTTTCCGTTATAAACTCTGCAATTTGTTGTACTAATTTTGAGTTTATTTGAATTTTTTGTTTTGAAAACTTTTGGTGTGTTTAGTAAACATCAAGATAATACAAAGTTTTTCGTCCCTAGATAGTGGCCACAGGCTGCTGGTGGCAGGCATAAATTGATGGGAATGAAGGAGAAAAGTAGTAAAAAAAAAAGAATAAGGGTGTGAAAGCTAAAAAATGAAGAGGAGCGAGAGATTTACCTAAGAAAGGCAAGCTTAAGAGTGAGATGCAAAGGGTTGAGCTGAAATGGGTAAGGTTCAGAAACAGTTTGGTGGGAGCTGCAGAGTAGGAATGTGAGAGGACAAGGGGGTAAGAGGAAATGTAAGGATAAACCATGATAGAATGACATGATGAAGGAAGCAGTGGAAGAGAAGAAGAAAGCATTCATAAGAAGTTATAAGAATGAGGAAATATAACATAGGGAGAGGAAGAAAAGAGTGAAGCTAGTGGTATGGGAAGCCAGGAAGGATTGGATGTAAACATTAAAAGAGGCGCTGTAAAGTAATGTAGAAGGAAAAAAGTAAGAAGATGTTATACAGTCAGGTAAGAAACAGGAGGAGAGAGAAAAGACAAGAAGTTAGAATATTGGATGACGACAGGAAAAAAGGAATGTTAATGAATTACGAGTGAGCTATTTTAAGATGTTCAAACCGGGAGAAGAAAGATTTGAGGGTGAAAAGAGAAGGAAATGTGTCCCACATAGAAAGCTGTGGAAGATACATTAAATATGATGAAATAATGAAAAGCGCTGGGTTTGGATAAATTTACTCTGTAAATGATAAGAACTGCAGGAGCAGGAATAAAATGGTTATATACATTGCTGAGTGTGATATGGAAGGAGAAAAATGTACCGTAAGACTGGGAGAAGGGAATTAAAGTACCGATTTTTAATAAAGGAGACATGAAGAGGTATATGAGTTATAGGGGAATAACGCTGATGTGCCACTTTACAAAAATTATATGAGAAAATACCAAAAAAGATAACAAGAAAGAAAATGAAAGGAGGGTTGAGAGAAGAACAGCATGGATTTAGGGAACAGTCAAAAGAGGTCTACAATAGAACTGATCTTCACTATACGACAGCTGATGGAAATAAGGTACGAGTTTGGGAAGGACTTGGTAATGGTATTTATGGATGTGGGGAAGGCATATAATGGCGTAGATAGAAATAAAGTATGGAAAACATTGGAGGAGCCTGAAGTGGAAAGAGCTGGTGTAAAGAAAGTGAAGAACATGAATGAAGATAACATGGGTTGCGCTAAGATGGAGAAGGGGTTGACGATGTGAGTCAAAATAAAAAAGTGGAATGAAGAAGTGGAGTGGTCTCACCAATAATGTTTGTGTTGGTAATAGAAATGGTCATGAATAAAGTGACTAGAAAACGCGAGGGAGGAAGATTAAAAACCATGGTGTTTGCTGATGACGTCATAGTACGGGGTGAGAAGGAAGAGTAAGTACAGAGACAGCTACAGTAATGGAATGAAGAAGGGAAATAATATGGAATAAAAATTGAGAATGGTGAAGTGTGAAGGGATGGTAATGGAAAGTAAGAAGCTGAGAATAGTAAAGAATGTAAAATATATTGGAAGCGTGATTGAAACGAAAGTTGAGAGATGAGAATTGCTGTATAAGGCATACTTTCTACTCATTGCCACATATTAGTCAGCAGAAACATACTTGGAGATTGAATGTAAGAGAGGCTAGGAAAGTGGAAGCCATGGGAATGAAGTTTTTATCATGTTAGTTGTCACGGGTAGAAACAAGATAAGGTATGAAGTTATCTGGGAAAGAGAGGGAGTACATGAGATAGTAGAGAAACCAAGACTGTGATGGTATGGACTTGTAATGAGGATGGAAAACGAGAGGAGGCCAAAGATAATCATGGAAATAAAGTATTCAGGGAAAATATCACAAGGAAGGCCAATAAAGAGACTAGATGAGCAGAAAGTGTTCATGTGAAAAGATTATAATGGAAGCAATTAAAGGAGTATTTTTAGTTCCATGTTTTACTACCCGTTGGAGTTATATACTAATTAAAGGAGTTAAAATGGTGGAAGGATAGAGGATAATTAAAGTATTTTACTAAACTGACCCGGCATAGGCTGCAAACAGTAGTCGATGTTGATGATAATACTGTACTAATTTCCTTCAAAGTTTCAGTAAACACTTAATACACTTGACTGGGATTTGAACCCTGTCCTCTCTCTCACCAACAAACTCAAGACAAGACTAAACAAACACCTTTGTCCACACACATATTTTTTTTTAAATTGAAGTTTAATGAAGGTTGTGATAATGTTGAAACTGTAAGGAAGATCTACCTTCCCCAAGCCGAGGGCCCTATCTCTAATTAGCGACGCAGGAAGGGCGGTTGAGGGAGGGGTATTTTCTCTCGTGTTTGTTCAGTTGACGCCAGCACGGCTAGGCGCCAGGGTTCACATCCTGCCCACACATTATACTTTATACAAGCCGTCATTAACAAATCCACACACCCCTAATTAATGCCCGGTCTCATTAATGTGAGATGCCTCCAACCGACAGTAGTTTGTCGTGTCACTATTTTTGGACAAAGGTAATTGAAACCCAAACTGGGGAGCAAAGGCGTCATTCTCACTTTGTTTGGTTTGCCATTGACGAGAAGGTCGAGATTCAAACGAATGAACGGACGGTTCATAGGCTATCTACCCCAAGAAATGTCCCACTGCACTGTTTATTAAATATTGAGTACCCTTCCTCTAAATTCTATCTTAACTACAAGTGGGGTGGGAATCGAGATAACTTGAGGTGAAACTCCTCATCCGAATAACCTGTGTGGGGAGAATTTTTTTTATTATTTCATTACATTATTTTATCTCTGTTGTATTGATTTTTCCAACCCCTTTGAAGAGTAAATTATCGGCTGAGCCAGTGTAACTGAACCGTATTGGTTATTCTTTCACCCGCATGAAGCTACCGTGTTCACAAGCTTTTATCAATACCTTGTTAGGGCTATCTATGGGTTGATGTAACTTTTTAAACAGTTCAAACAAATATTCTGATCAATTTCTTTGCCAATTTATAATATTTTTAACATATCAGGAGTATTTGTTTGTTTATTTGTCGCTTTTAGTTAATGTTACTGTTATATCCGAGTACCCACTTGTTTCTAATAATAAACAATGTGTTTGATTTAAATGCTTAGTGACTATGTTTACTAATTTACTATCAAATTATAACCTTTCTAGTGACTATAATATATAGGTGCTATGTTCTTATCATTTTATAATTTTATAATATTTATTTGATTTTTAAATACCCTTAAATTTAAAATAACTACTTACTTTAGTGTTGTGGCATTGTTGGACAATGATTCTTTTTGTAAATTATGTTGATCAAACTTTATTTTAATGCTCATTTACACTTTATGTTTACGGTGCTTTCCCCAAATAAATTACTGACAGGAAGTTGAAATGAAATGAGAAGAATTAGCCAATGTCACAACCAAACTGTCTGCTATTTATATTGATGAAACAAGACCAAATAATCTGCCAAGCAAGTAATTTTGAACATATTCACTAGGTTATAGTATATTATTTACAGTTTATATATCTACATCCAATTAATTGGTGGGGGATTTTAAATATATGTTTTTAATCTTTAAGTTCTAAAGTGCGACCTAATTTTATAAAATAGCCGTTCATAGGTGTATGTACAGAATGACATCACACGCTCAGCCAATTGTAATGTCTCATTTAAAGTTAAGTTCACGATACACTTATCAAGCCTAAATTGTTTGCGGGACAATGTTTTATTTTGAGTAGGTACGTACCGCTGCAGCAGAACATGAATTACGCACCCAGGCCAACGGTTGTGTGTGTATATATATATATATATATATATATATTTAGCACCGCGTCTTACTACCCNTACGTACCGCTGCAGCAGAACATGAATTACGCACCCAGGCCAACGGTTGTGTGTGTATATATATATATATATATATATATTTAGCACCGCGTCTTACTACCCATTTGGGTTATACGTTTTAAGTACTAATTACTCTAATGGATTAGGACTTGAGAAGGTTGAATTAGAGGAAGTGAATCCGCATTTGCGTGGAGGTAGAGTGGAAAACCATTTAGGAAAAACCACCCCCAGTTCACCCGACCGAGATTCGAACCTCGATCTCCCCGTCCTCAGCAGTTGAGCTTCCACACGACAAGCGCGTTCGCCAACTACGCCACCGAGGCGGGTGATCCAACGATCGTAACGTAATCACTATTTGTAGCGAGATTTTCTACAAAAGTTTCTTCTCAATTATTGTATCATAGTTTACAAACTCAAATTATTACTTTGTTCAAAATTAAAGACACCATATTTTTCCTTACATATTTATGTCAAATAATTTTTTTAGCACCGCGTTTTACTACCTGTTCAGGTTGTACGCATATGTACTAATTACGTTAGTGAGTTAGGGATGAGGAAGGTCGAATTTAGGGGACGTTTATTCTCATTAACGTGGAGGAAGAGTAGAAAACAATTTTGGATAAACCCCCTTCAGTACATCCGACCGGGATTCGAGCCTTGATTGCCCTGTCATAGGTGGTCTAGTCTAACACAAGAGTGACACCTTACACCATGCGACCACTGAAGCATGTTCTTTTTCATTATTTTTTTAATTAATCAACAACTCAGACGTTTGGTCTAGTGGTTGTCTCATAGCACCATTCTACGAGAAACTGCTGCCAGAGCAGACCATCACACAGGAACCTCCCAGTGTGCTTACCCCTACACAAGTTTTCTTTATAAATTATTTATTTGAGGTATTTAATATGCACTTTCTGGACCGATAATATCAGCAGACGTCTTAAAAATTAACTTAAATTTAGAACAGAGACAACATACAGCCCCCGGTCATCACTGTGAAAGAGGAAACTCATATTTCACAAATAGTAAATTTTTCGGCAATGCCAGGAATATAACCCAGGACTCATTTAACAGACGTACTACCGACTAAGCTAAGGTGTCTGACCCTAAAAAAGTCAAGACCGCAATTTTTCCAGACTCACATGGTTAGTTCCTGTACCTCACCCGGGACCACCCATGTAGGACCGAAGGATTCCATTAAACCCACCTCCTAGTGAATACTAGCGATATTGTCTCATCCTACCAAAATGTCCATAGTATTCGTAATAAAGCTAATGAATTCTTTAAAAATGTTTGTTTGAATAAATTCTCTATTATTTGTTTGGTCGAAATTTGTATTTCCAGTGATTATGTAAATGGAAACTACTTTCCAGCATAAGCGCGCGCAGGGGGTGCCAGCTAGAAGACGAAGAAGGGAAAGGAATCAACGCTCCCTCTTGAGAATTTGTTTGATTTTTTTTACAACTACAATAAATTAAAAACAAACAAGAATCTATGTTTTAATTTACAATATTATTCTTTGAAAAACGAACATTACAAATTACTACCTATGCAATCCGTCAGCCAGCACCCACGCTATGCACGCCTATTCTTTCAGCCTAATTTTAATGTTTATAGGTCTGATAGGTCGTATGATTCAGATACTGTCTCAAGGGGCAGTGGTATTATAATTTCTATTATTGACTATTTATGGTCATAAGTCGAGCTTGGTGGTTTCAAGGTAAAGTGTTCGGTTCACAACCCGATGTTCGTGGGTTCAAACCCAGCCGGAGTCGACTGATTTTTCTTGAGCGATAAACATCCGTAGTACAACTTCCTTCTTAGGGGAAGTAAATCCGTGGGTACCTTGTCGATTGTGGGGTGATCCCTGGAATGTATGTGAAAATAACTTTCCCGGCAAAATTGCAGACCCTTTAGCGCTCGCTCATAGAAATTCTCGTGTGCTGGTATAATCAGCCGGTTTAGAAAGTGCATGTTAAATATCTCAAACAAATAAACTAGTTTCTTATCGGAAGAGCTGATTTAGAAAATAATATGGAAAAACATTCACCAGAATTGATAGTCAAATTGTTATTAAAAACTTTAATCTCTTAGGCCTTGTTTTTGTTAATATCTACCACCCTTTGATACTTAACTTTGGTAACTTAACACTTAACCCTAAATCACTAGTAAATATCGACTCTCATCCTCCTTTACTTATTGAATTAGATCTATACCATTGTAGCTATACAAAAAATGTCGTCCTTACTTCTTTTACCGTTTAAGTTCATGTTAATTATTGTAATTTTTACAACGATCTGGCAAATTCTGACTGGTCTTGTATTTATTTAACTGCTGATATTAACTCAGTTACGGATAATTTCACCAAAATAATTCTCACTTTAAAATAAATAATACCCATATTACTCAGATATCTATTAATAACTCCTCCATTTTTTTTACACTTAAATATTATATCAGGACAAAAAATTCTTCGAAAAATTAAAAACAAACAAATAATAAATCTTTTTTTATTATTTGCATTTTTTCTCACTTTCGCGAATTAGTTAAAACAATATTATAATTGGATGGAACCATTTGGATGAATTCAATGGAAAATAGTCTCAAAATCAAACGCAAAGACTTTTGGAAATATGTTTGTGGGAGAAGGTACTCCTCATGAGCTTCAAGGCTGAAGAGGGGATTTGGCCCCCCTGATACGAACCACTACACCAGCCACGGTGTCAAGGGTATCATGGCTTATGACGTAGAGCAAGGTGGAGGTTGTTGGGAGCTCGCCTCAAAATCGATTATACACTAGCCACACTATTATTATTATTATTATTATTACCGCGTCTTACTACTCCGTTCGGGTTATACGCACTTACGCTAATGTGTGATGGTAGGGTGATTGTGAGGTGAAATGGAGGACCTACAGTTTAACGTGAGATCCGAACCACGGTGGAGGCCTGGCATTTCCCACATAGCCACACTTATAGGAAACAAATAATATGAGCGTCATCACATGGTCAGAGAAGTCCTGAAGCTGAACTATTGATATAGGCCTACTTTTATTTGATTAGATCTTACATTTTTTATGATACTGTATTTACAATTTATATAGTTTACAAAACCATATAAGTAAAATAATATAATCTATAATTAAATCTAATTAAATTTATCAAATTACGTTATATTATTTATAGCTTAGAGTTATTACTTTAATCAATTTATTAGCACCGCGTCTTACTACCCGTTAGGTTTATACGCATATATGTAACAATATTTAACTACATTTACACTCTCAAATGAGATTAATATTAACATTAAAGGCTATTTACGTTCATCAATTTCATTCCAACTCACATAGCGATGTTTTAAAACTTGGCGACAAGAAAAGACAGATATTCATTGTTGTTCAATTACGTCATGGTGCCACCAGCCCTGTAATGTACAGACATAAACAAGCTACCACGGTTGCCAACACACTCTATTCATACACTAGCGCCCATCAAAGTTTACCTTTCGTCACAAATGCCATATCGGCTATGATAGTGTTATAGTTCCATGCTCGCAGTTATGACGTCGCGAATAACGCGCCAAATGTAATGTCCGTGCTCGACCTGTTGTCGAGGCCAGAACTGTTTCTTATCAAGGACACTGCCATGGGTTGACAAAAGGAGAACGAGTCAAGGAAGTACTCATTTTCTCCGCCACCGCCCCTTTTACCACGGTTATGGAGTTTTAGAATAATAATTTATCATACATAATCCACATTCTAGTATTATGGCAGTGCAATTTAAAAGTGGCCTTGGCTAAGTGAAATGTTTCGTTTAATTTCCTATGTCACCCGTATCGGTGTGAACACGCGGTCTCTTTGTCAAACTAATTTAGTGTGAACGAGAAGGAACAGATTATTAAATTAACTTGTAGACCAAATTACAAAATGTAAACAAAAAAGTCAGTGGTGGATTTAAAATTTTTGCGCCCCTAGGCACAATTATAATATGCGCCCTTCCCCATTTTTTTTTGTAAAGGGCTTTAGGGAGGGGGGATGGTAGGAGTTAGTATTCAATAAAATATTTTACGAAAAATAATCAGGCATGTACAATGTGCATGCCCTACAGTAGCTTGAATTAACATTATGAAGGGGAGACTGACCTCATTTACAAAGCGATTGTAAAGTACAGTTATTTAAAAAGAAATATTGTCGTTCTGACCTAAACTTGAACTATTCCGATAATGTTAGTCAATAATTTTTAAATGTAATTAATATAAACAATACTAAAGTTAAAATAAGGATAATGTTATCCAAAATGTGCCCCCCCTAAAACCGCTCCTAGGCCCGTGTCTAATGAGTTATAGTGTAAATCCGCTTCTGTTACTAGTATTACTAAATCCTTACATAGGTAATATCTAAAAGATTAGTATGTAATGCTGACTCGCCAGCTTAAAATTCAAAACAATCTACTCAACATTAATGTGTGTGCAATTTTCCAAATTATGATATTGTGTGATGTATTTTTACTTTTTGATTCAGACATGGACGTTACATTTTCCAAGGAACACAAT
>CABFOV010002924.1:39470-74833 GCA_902141375.1 Timema poppense | reverse complement strand
GTGTTCATCATAGATCAATTAAACGCGATTAAATTATCAATATAACTAGCCAATCATAGAGGTGAGTATAATTCTAAAAGAAACGTTTTTTTGTATAAAGATTAAATCTATAATAACACGATTTGGTGCTCAGATTGTCTTTAAGGCGTTACCCTTTCAATGGTATATAATGCTGATGGTGTAAATATCGGGAGTTTGAATCAAAGTCGATTGTATTGAGGCAAGTTTTTACTAAATTGTTTTCCCCTTTTCCTCCACGCAATGGCAGGTACTCTTCCTTTAATTTCATCCTTTCTCATCCCAATACACTAGCGTAATGAATACGTATCAGTATAGCCCTGATGGGTAGTAAGAAGCAGTGCTGAAAAAATAATTAGATTAAAACAACAGAGAATACTGATACAGTCCAAGTACAGTCGCCTAAAAGATTTTACTATATTTCACGTATTCAAACGTCAATTACGAAACCGTTGTAATAATTGGTGGCGTATTATTACCCGTTCGGGCTATACGCACTTACGCTAATGTGTGATGGTAGGCTGATTGTGAGACGAAATGGAGGACCTACAGTTTAACGTGGAACCCGAATCACGGTGGAGGCCTGGTATGCCACATATTTGCAAGTTGTGATTAATACACGTCTTATCAGAGGTGAAGGAATGGTTTGACAATCAGATGAATATGTGCTGGGACCAAGGATTGAACTCTGGACTCCCAACACAGAAGTCCGACACCTTACCTCTAGACCACCAAGTCCCTTAACGTGAATAACGTGGTAGTACACGAGGCCACCGAAGCAGGTCGGGTGTTGTTTTTGTTCTAAAATTAAAGTTAGTTAATTAGTTTGGTGTTAATAACATCAATTGATGCAAAAATGTTTATGCAAAATACTAAAAATATATATATTATTAGAATAACAAAAATTTGGAATTTTCCAATAACTACTCTTCAGTTATCTACCCTTAATTTAAAATCTAAGTTAACAATTTAAAAAAAGTCCCTGAGGTATAGTGTACCTCAGTATATCCAACCGGGATTTGAGCCCCAATTTTCCGTCATCAGTAGGCAAGTATAACACTAGTGGCGCCCTGAACCGTTCGGCCACTGAAGTGGGTGTGTTTTACTGAGTATGTGTGTATTTTTAAATCACATGATAAATATCACAATTTAAATATAGCACACTATACGTGTTGTAACCCAGGTGAAAAAAAAAGTCTAATCCAGCTTTATTTCTTGTCCAAGCCTCAAGTTTCCTTTTAATTTCCAGCCACAATTAAACAATTTGTGATTTTGGTACAAATGTACAGTGAAATACCGTTTTATTTATACCACTTTTTGATGATATCGGAAGCCTTGTCATATCATAAAATTATTACCCTATTGACATAAATTATTTATAACATATCTAAAACACGAGATCAATTTTTGTTCTTCTAGGTTGATACAATTTAGTACTAGTATTGTGGGACCAGAATTATCCATCACTCAAGGGACTGAGACATGGTTTGAACGTAAAAAAAAGGTCGAATAATAAGACTAGCAAATAACCTATATCAAAACCAACACAAACAAAAATTAAAAACATGAGATATTATGGTTTTATAAAAAATATTAAAGTGCTTATGTTTTACATACAGTCTATCATTTAAGTAAGGTAAAACAAAACGAAATATTTGATTATAAAACGGATTTATTTCTGGTGAAAGAAGGCTGTAATATTTTTTCTCTTTTAAAGATGACATCCTAGCCTTAGCTGCTAGTAAATGTAGCACACTATACGTGTTGTAACCCAGGTGAAAAAAAAATTATAGTCTAATCCATCTTTATTTCTTGTCCAAGTCTCAAGTTTCTTTTTAATTTCCAGCTATAGTTAAACGTTTTGTGATTTTGAAACAAATGTACAGTTAAATACCGTTTTATTTATACCACTTTTTGATGATATTGGAAGCCTTGTCATATCATAAATTTATTATCCTATTGACATAAATTATTTATAATATATTTAAAACGCTATATCGATTTTTGTTCTTCTAGGTTGATACAATTTAGTACTAGTATTGTGGGCCCAGAATTATCCATCACTCAAGGGACTGGGACATGTTTTAGACATAAAAAAAGCCGAATAATAAGACAAGCAAATAACCTATATCAAAACACAAACACAAAACAAAAAGTAAAAACATGAGATATTATGGTTTTATAAAAAATATTAAAGTGCTTATGTTTTACATACAGTCTATCATTTAAATAAGGCAAACAATACGAAATATTTGATCAGAAAACGGATTTATTTCTTGTGAAAGAAGTCGGTAATATTTTCTCTGTTTTAAAGATGACATCCTAGCCTTGGCTGCTAGATCTTTTCACTTCTTTAGCCACAAAATGTCTATAGGCGTTGAAGTAGGATGCTGTTCTAAATACTGAAGAGTCATATCAAATGCTTGTTTAGCATCAGCGGTATGGTCGGGTATGACAAAAAGACGGATATTCAGAGAGGTTCAGATATGTGAGGGTCTATTTTAATAATAACATATCTCCTTAAGGACGTTGCTTACCTGTGACGTCATGGCCAGTCAAGATAGGATTTCCCACGTTGATGAATTTACGTTTTACTCAGCGTGTCTAAAAGATATAACTTTGAAACAAAAACCACATATTCTTATTTAATTCTCAAAATAGTCCTACAGTGACACAATTTTTTTTATATATGATTAGTTTTTTGTAAACTTATTTTATATAAATCCTATACAGCTTAGGATATTTGTCTTGGTCACAAAAATGGGTTGTAAGAATCTTCCTGCCAGGATGTGGATTAAAAAAGTCCGTGGTGGCATATGTATATTTAGAATAGCAAACCATAAAAAGGTAAAATTACAAAGCAATTCAATGTTTAAAAACCACATATTCTTATTTAATTATCAAAATAGTCCTACAGTGACACAATTTTTTTTATATCTGATTAGTTTTTTGTAAACTTATTTTATATAAATCCTCTACAGCTTAGGATATTTGTCTTGGTCACGAAAATGGGTTGTCGGAATCTTCCTGCCAAGATGTGGATTAAAAAAGTCCGTGGTGGCATATGTATATCTAGAATAGGAAACAATAAAAGGTAAAATTAAAAAAGCAAGTCAATGTTTTCAAGGTGCAAATATTAAAGTTATTGTGTTAGCTCGTCATAGGAAGAGGGAAAGTGTTATCAGCACATATACAAGAACCCTCTTAGTGTGACCTTCTCATTTTCTTCCCTCTCTTTCTATATTGTACATTGGTGATTTATAATGCGTAGACAGCTTAGGTGAGTCAAGTTAAGATGCAGCCCACTTCACAAAATATCTTCGAAATCTCCAAGCAGGAAACGTCGTTAAATAACTAATGGTGTGCCTTGACAATTTTAATGCAGTGAGCCGTGAGTTGAAAAAAAGTTGAAAATTACCGGTCTATTGACTCGCCAACCTAACTCTCTATGTATTTAATAAATGTATTAAGTTTCAACCAAGTTAATTCTAGTTTTCCATGAAATGTCTCAAAATTATTTAAAGTTTTATAATCTAGAGGAATTTAACTCCTGCAGCTGGGAAATACTAGTCACAATAACGAACCAAAAGTTTGTAAAGTCTAGAGTGCAAAATGTATAGTCATCCTTGTAAGTACATAATATACTCAACACAGAGATTATTCACACCACGGGGGTCCATATTAAGATCGTAGTACGTATCTCAACACTTTTTAAAAGATTACAAAAAATAGTATCTTGTCAGCGGATGGCTTAGTGTATATCTCCAACAGATTTGTTAAGAAAGATGCTTTGGGAGACTTTACAGAAAAATATGATTAGTCTAATGAATAAAGAGTATTGGGTACTATTTAAATTAGGGGTTTCCTTTCATGGTGATAAATTAACGCCCAGAGTAATAAGTTTTTTTTTGCATCACGTCCCACTACCTGTTTGGGTGGTACGCCTTAGGTATTTATTATACTAATCTGTTGGGGATGAGAACGATTGAATCTAGAGGAAGTGTACCAACATTTTCGTAGAGGAAGAGTGAACACTATTTTAGAAAAACATCCGTCAGTGCACCAGACCGCGATTCGAACTCGTATCTCACTGTCATCGGCAGGTTAGTCTAACACGAAAGTGACGCCTCAGAGAATGCAGCCAACTTAGTAGGTTGAGTGTTGTGGTGTTTGTTATAAAATTATATTAGTTAATAAGTCTTGTGTTGATAACTTCAGTCGATTCAAAAAGTGTATGCTAGATATTCCTAAAAAATAACCAAGAGTTGTTAGAATAAACAAAATTTGGAATTTTAAAATCATCACTCTTCGCTAAACTATACTTAATTTAGTAGCAAGGGTAAAAATCAAATATCTCCTGAGGTAAATCCATATACGTTTTAAATATAATGCTTAAACAAAACCCTTCAAATTGTTCGGATCTAGGCCTAGAAATAGATAAACAGACATACAGACAAACATGGGAAAATACATAATTATACGAGTATAATACACCTTTTTGTGTGTTTAGAGTCATAAAAAACGTAAAATGTTTCAACATTGTTCAGAGGTCAAAAAACTTTCACGATTACAATATTTTATATTTATAATACAATTTCTTATAATAAAATAAAAAAAAACACTCAATTTTATTGTTCATTATAAAGATAAATGAATGGTGGGATTAACTTTGTGGTTAAACCCAACGGAGTCTTTGAGGCCGGAACTCAAATTTCGTGCCTGAGAGCAGAGTCATCAGACTGGAATTCCGACCGGAGACCTTCCCTGTTTTACAATGTCCTTAACGGCAAGTGGCAACGTCTTCATTAAAATATTACTTAAAATTTATTTTTAATTCATATAATTAAAATTTAAGACAAAGAAATATTTGGGGTTAGTTTTAATATTAATAAATAACTATAAATTAATTAGGGAATATAAAGCCAAATTAAATAAAAGAGAAAAAATCGAGTATAATAAAAAATATAGTTACGATAATATTCTTGTATTTTAAGGACTGGTATCTTCTATTACATTTAACTAATGTGCATTGCTAATTTTTTAAATCATACTAAATTTAAATTTTATTTAAAATTAAATGTGAAAATTGAGATAATCTAATAAAAGCTGAACCCTTAAAATGGGACCATAAGAAATAAGATTTAAGGGCTGTGTTTTTGTAGTTTTTATATCAAAACAAGTTTTGGCCACCATAAATACAATATTGCTCTAATAGAAACGTAAAGTTTAATTTTCTACACATTATGATATCAACAGTTGTTGAACATCTGTCATGAGCATAGCAGCATTAAATGATAAACTTTTTAAATATAGACAAAAAGCTGTCTTTAAATTTCAGGACAGCCTTTACAGATAATTAAGAACTGTTGGGGTTAATATGTGTAGAGAATTAAACTCTAATGTTTCTACTGAGGCAATATTTTATTTGCCTAGCTTAAAATAGTTGTTCTATAAAATTTTCAAAAAAACTGCCCTTAACCAACGTTCCCTACACTCTCGCCTTAAATAAGTTAATAATTTTAAGCTGTGGATAGCTCAAATGGTCAGGAATCCACATATAACTAGACATTATTTTTTTTTAGAGATAAATATTAGATCTCTCAATCTATTTTTTTTATTCATAAGCCCAAATTAGCCAGTATACCTGTAACTTTGGTGCTTATATAATATGCTATATATGTAGTTTTAGTCCTACTAAACAGGTAATATAATATTATCACAGGGTTTAGAAGTGTAGTATTAATGTTAGTTTGTAGGTCTTGTGCTGTTAAAATTTTTTGTTTAGCCTCATTATCTACTTACTTATTCTGTGACACTAAGAACTCCAAAGTTAATTGCTGCACTTACATTAGTACGCCACCTAACCCTATCTTGATATATTTCTATCTAATCTACCTCAGTACACCCTGTTCCTCTCTTGAACCAGTTCTAACCAGTCCACCTCATTACACCCTATTCCTATCTTGAGCTAGTTATATCCAGTCCACCTCATTACACCCTATCATATCTTGACATAGTTCTATCCAGTACTCCTAATTCCACCCTATTTATATATTGAGCTAACTTTATCCAATCTATCTCACTACACCCTGTCCCTATCTTGAACTAGTTCTATCCAGTCCACCTCATTACACCCTATTTCTATCTTGAGCTCGTTCTTTCCAGTCAAATTCATTAAACCCTATATATTTGTGGTACATCCTAATGTTATCCTGCTATCTGCATCTAGGTCTTCTCAATAATTACCTCCCATTGAGCTTGCCAGGCAATACCCTGAAAATGGTTCCAGATTCTCCCATTGTAGCTTAATGTCCCAATATAAAGAGAATAGATATGTAATGCTACTTGGAGGAATTTGTTTATGTCATTGCTTACGTCACCCAGTACACAGCAGTTATACTTTAATACTAAAACCTTGACATGTATGTATTTTTAAAATAAGTAAGTTAATAACGTTAAACAGACATTGGTGTGGATTTTAAAGGTTTATTTATTATTTTAAGCTTCAAAATGTGGTCTGATTTTAACATTTTAGTTTGTATTTCATATATCGTTGTTTATGTAATACGCTGGCATGTGTACTGAAAGTCATAACTCGGTCGGCCAATCAGATGCCTTTCTCATTTTGTCATTACCTTATATTATTTTTTACATCAGCATGTCCTGCCAACCGTAAACTACGAGACTTGATTATCCTAAAATGTCTTGTGATGAGTATATTGAATGTAGCTAATCATTATGTAACCTTATCCACTCACTAAGTATCCTCATCTATTCTTGGAGCAAATATCTTCCTAGGAACCTTGTTTTCAAACACCCTAAACTTATTTTTGTTATATGAATAAATATATGTGTACTATTAAGATGGCCTTTTCAATACTCACATGAGAAAAATACTCAATAGACATTTAATTAAAACAAAATTTTGGAAAACTACATATTATAATAAAGAATGACTAGAAAAAAATAATTTTTTCTACATTTGAATAATTATTTTAAAATTTCAACGTTGTTTCAGAGGTACAGTCTTGTTTTCATACGATGGTAAATAAAAAAATGATTTGATCTACCTTCACGTAATCATACGTTAAAGTATGTGATCTGAAGCTGCGAATATTGCTAGATATTGTCAATACCTATAAACTATAAACCTATAAACTGGCGGGACAGCCATCGGTGGATAATACTGGGCGGGGGGAGGTGGTAAATACCCCGGGCGGACCAACTAGTAGGACAAAAACTATATAGTAGGATTATAAGGACAGTTAGACTAGGTGCAAATTACATAATTTAATTATTGTTTAAAAATTGGACATGGTATAATAGATGAAGTGGAAAAAAAATTGTAAGTAGATCTAGGTCCCAAAATACCATTTATATGTCGGGGTAGATGAAAATTTAATAAAATAAATGAGTATTAAAATACCTATAAGCTAACACTAATAATTAGAGGGGGAGGTTGGTGTGAAGCTTCAAAACTTTGACTTGTTTTCGAAGAAAATATCAGCTTCGACTTAACTTCGAAAAAAATTCCTGCCTCGAAGATTCGCCAATAAAACATTGACAGCTAAAATACTCAATTCATGTTCAATTTCTGCCATTCTGAGCTATTATATAAACAATACTAATTAATATTCTTAAGAGAATAGTCTGAACTGCATGTTCTTATAATAGCTTGATTTATAAGATTGAAACAAAATATTCCAAACAATTGTACAATAAAACATTTTTCATGTAATATTAGTTCATAGGGTAGTTATAATAATCACAATATAATATTTTTTCAAGATTAAAAAACTAACTAATGTAGATTTTAAATTCGAATCGTCTCCGAGAATAGTTCATATGTTTGATTCGAGTTCGGTTCGAATTGAAAAAAGTGTACTTTGCACAACCCTATTATAAACTATATTAAAATGGTTTTATTTCCGATTACAAAATTAATGATTGTATTTTCTATAAGGCCCTTTCTATGGACATTTGACTGTGATATATTTGGTTTACCTTGAGAAATTGTTGTTAATTATTGTGATACTAATTATTATTGGTAAGTTAAGTAGAAGAATAAAACGAAATTTCCGAATACATAAATATATTTTTTCTAGCACCGAGTCTTACTACTGGAGCAGGCTTTACGTAGACCCTATACACACTATTTACGATGATCAATTAAGGATAAGGAAGGTATGAATTTAGAGGAAGTGTCCCCACATTTGCGTGAAGGGAGAGTGGAAAACCATTAAGGAAAACCCATCTTCAGTACACTCAGTTGGGGATCAACCATATCACCACCTAAGTGGGTTTCATTAATGTTATTTAATATGAGTGTCACATCAATACATTTCAAGGAGATTATTTCTCCCGTAATTTAACAGCCGTGAGGTGGGTCCTTGCATTATCCTGCCATAAATGAAGGGGGAAGGTAGTTGGTGTAAGAATGTGACAAAGGAGAGATCCTGACGTCGTAAATGTGCCGCCAGTTAATCAAAACCTAAATGTCGTGAAGTGAATGGTGATTACGTCATACTCCGAGTGATCCCACCAGCGGGTTATGCATCATCGTGCTCGATAATGTTAACACACGCGTATACACGGAATAATATATAAAACAAAATTTTGGAGGTGACAGTTCTGCTTTGGTCACTAGAAAAGTTAATATTAATTCACTTTTTTTTTTTACTACCCATCTAAGCTAAACACATATCTGATGGGATAGGAATTATTATGCTATAGTTTTAGAGGACATGATATTACATTGGCGCAAAAGGGAGATTGAGAAAATATTTAGTTAAAAAAAAATAATTGGCACACCCAGCTGTGATTTGAACCTTGACGTTTTTTGTCATCGGATAACCACCAAGACAGGCCGATAGTTTATTTCACTTTCCCACCAATGGAATATACTCTCCCTCAAGTAATATCTTCCATAGAATCTTGTTTTCCCTCTTTTAACGCGTATGAGTTATTAATATTCTCAGTATCTTGGCAATCTAGCAAGATTGTAGACGTACGCAAAACAGAACACGCTGTGAACGCTGAAATTACTTTTACGTAATTAAAGTTGAATTCAAACACACTTAATAGAGTGTTTTGCTTTCACTTTACTTAGGATGTAATTAAAGAAGAAATGTTTGATTTAACTAAGAATACTGCGTATAAACTAAAAAGGTAGTGAGACATTGTGAACAAAAACAAACAAATAAAATACCAAGGTTACTGTTCCAAGATGACGTAACGAAATTAAAACAATGGTTCATATTCATGTAGCTTTACACGTGAAAACGTAACCTAAATGGGTAAAATATGCTGGAGAAGTGTGATAAAGTTTATGTAAAATTACTACAATGCTATTACTGCAGGATTGTCAAACACGTTTGATCACAAAGGTAAAATTGAATATAAAAAAAACATTAAAATTCTGGGGGTGCTGCTTTAAAAGAAGTCTTTACTGTAATTATCTTAAGTAAACTATAATTTTAATTAAACCTTTTATTTTAAACAGTGCTAATGGAGGTCCTTAAATCTTATGCCACTTGCTTCAGTGGACACGTGGTCTAAGGCATCACTTTTAAAATAGACTAGACTGTTAATGACAGGGAGATCGGGGTTTGAACCCCGGTCACGTGTACTGAGAATGGTTTTTTCTCAACTATTTTCCACACATCCTCCACTCAAATGGGAGTACAATTCCTTTTAATATAGCCTGACTCATCCCTAAAATAATTAGCGTAATTAATACATAGGTGTATAATTGGAACAGGTAGTAAGATAATAAAATTCATCAAGTGTTTCGAGCCTGTGGCCGGGTCAGTTCAGTAAAATTCCTCCATCTTCCTATGTCCTTCTGGTCTTCCTCCTTTATTCCTTCCATTACTCTCATTTCACCTGCACATTTCCTGCTATAAGCTTCTACTATCATTTTCTTGGCCTTCCTTGCGGTCTTTCTCTTACATACTTCATATTCATAATTTTCTTTGGCATCCTCTCCTCCATCCTCATCACATGCCCATACCATCTCAGGATTAATTCCTTTACTATCTCACGTACTCCCAATCTTTCCCGGATGGATTCATTCCTATTCCTTCTCTCGACAGATGGCATGCTCCTCGCAAACTTCACTTTTATGGCCTACACTTTCCATGTCCCTCTTACATTCAATGTTCATGTTTCTGTTGCCTGTGTGACAATGAGTATGAATTATGCCTTGTACAACACTTCCTTATACTTCAAGGTCACTTCTCTTCTCCGTGGCAGGTCTCTTAAACACCTGTAGAACAACTCTACCTGCTGTCTTCTTCTCATTTGATCCTCTCAACTTCCACCTTTCTCCTCACACACGACTCCGAGATATTCTACCTTATTTTATAAGCTATACTCAATACAAATTTATAGCTTTACTAGGACTTATCCTCTTCCTTGATACGTAGTAATATGTGTCACTAAGAAAAAAAATATATATATTATGCCAAATTTGACATTTATGTGTCCGTAATCAGAGATCTGTCGGATGTTTGGTTTAATCACGTGTGAGAAAATAACCTTTTTACATTTGTGAGTGCTGCATATATTGAATGCTCAAATTCAATAATTTTGGAAAATTGATCCACGTCGATTAAAGATAAAATAAAATGGTACACCAACTTCACATGCCAGAATTCTCAAAATTATGTGAAATCCCCAAATATCGCATTATAAACGTGGAATTTCTTTGACGTTTAAGATAAGATAAGATAGGGTCGTGTTGCATTTCATGGTGGTTAATAATAAGATCCATGGGACGTATAAAATCACGGATAGGACGGTGAGTTTGATAAGCCTGTTATAAATTATCTATATATATATACTCACACACATATATATATATATATAAAACATTTAATTTTTTTTAGTACTGAGCCTTACTATCCATTAGGGATTTTTACGCTTATTTACTAATTAAGCTATTGTGTTAGGGGCAAGGAAGATATGATTTGAGAAAGTGTACCCGCCTTTACATGGAGGGAGCGTGAACAACCATTTAAGGAAAATAAATATGTTCTCAGTGACCGGAACTCAAACCCGACTATCCCTCCATTTAACAGTCCAGTATATTGCGAAATGAGTACAGTAATATTTGACTTGTACTTCATTTTTCTACCGAATTTATTATGGAAATATTGCTCGTGTGTGTGTGGAGCATGAGATAGATTTTAGAATTCCTTTATAGTCGTGTTTTAATGCAGAATATTTTTTTGGTCAGTGAGTTGTTAACATCTCGCCTGGTGTTAAGAAAGTCAGGCCTAAGCCTCAGAATATACAAAACTGGTTGACTTCTATGACTGTGGAACTCTTACCTTACAAAACAAAACAAAAAATAGATATCCTGGAAACAAGGTGATTAGGAAGATATTTGGTCCAAAAAGGGATGACTATACTAGAGAAAGGAGGAAGATGCATATTTATCTGGCATATACACTGTACTCATCACAATGGATTGTTAGGATAATCAAATCTCACCGGTTATAGTGGGAAGAACTTACAGTGCAAATGGAACATATTAGAACTGTGCGCAAGGTATTTACTGGCAAACCCAGTGGGAAGAGATCATTGAGAAGACCTAGACGCAGATGTTAGGATAACATTAGAATGGACCTGAAAGAGATAGATCGTAGTGAGGTGGACTTGATAGAATAGCTCTAGATAGGAATAGTATGTAATGATGTGTACTGGATAGAACTAGCTCATTATGTGGGTAGGGTGTGGTGGAATGGATAACCTAGCTCAAGATATGGATAGGGTGTAATGAGGTGAACTGCATGTAACTAGCACATGATAGGGATAGGTGACTTACATTTGTAAGTGTGGCAATTAAATCTCAAGCTACTAGTGCCATAGAGGAAGTAAGTCATGTTTTCATAAAGTAGCGTTTTAGTTTTTGACCTTTCTCAGGTACCTGTTTTACAATCATTGGTATATTACCAAGATTGGGAATAGTGTTTTGTTTTGGGTTAAGATTATGTAACTATATACGCAACTTTGGACAGATAAGTTGCGTGGAGGAGAAGTGAACGAAGGATATGAAGGAGTTGAGTAAGGGAGTTAGTGTTTGTGTGCGTGTGTGTCTTTACGTCAGTAAGGAGATAAGAATACAAATTAGGTTCTATCTACTAGTTTTTGGCTAGTAATTATATTAGTGACAGAAATATTTTAGCTCCCTATCAAACAAAGATACGTCGTAGAGCTAGAATATATATATATCTCTTTTACAACCAATATTAGTGTCTCGCGATTTGTATAACTAAGTATGTTAATATTTAGTTTATACATAAACCAGGTCAAGACAAGCTATTCATGAATAGTGACAAAATTAATAAATATAAGCCTATGATAATATATTATATATTATAAATATTTATTATAGAATGTATACTATATATGATATATATGGTAATAGTCCATTTGTACTTATTAAATTAGTATTTAATTTCGGAAACATTCCTCTGATTTCCGATAGTTATTTGAGTCACGTTTATCTAAATAAAATATAAAATATAAAAATGTGTGTAGGCCTAAAGTTTAATATATAGTATTTTAATATATAATACATTATAAATTAAATACTGTATATATATTATACTTATTATATTATATTTAATAATAAAACTATACTTAACACATTTATTTTATTATAATACAATATAATTTAAAAGCACACGCGTACATATAATTAATAATATAATAACTAATAGGAATGGTATATCACAAGTTTTATTTACTATACACTATAAAACTGTAAAATAGTGTATTATTATTGTGTAGTATATTATATTACTTTGTATTATACTATGTTTAATATTATATATAAATAAATAATTAAGAAAATTAAACCTACCTGAACAGATCTAATGAAACTCGATTGTAAGTTCAGTCTTTTATGTGTAACGTCATAGATTCTGTCATGTTCATTAATTAATTAACAGGAGAAATTGCGTTCTACCCACAGTATCACTATCACACCAAGCGACTACCCAATACGTTTCAAACGAATTCAACTGCCACTAAAGAAAAATTTCTCTGTCTCAATTACTAACAAAGGTCAGGGCAAGTTAATTTTTTATTATGTGCATATTTAAGGAACCCTTTAAACTCCCACGTTCAGCTTCAACTCGCTTACATTTATATCAATCTTACTCCCCTCCCCCCCACTTACGCATATATATAAGACGTCCAGCGTTGTGAGCAAATAAGTTATAGAAAAATAATTAATTCGCAGGAAAAAATTATCTTCCTGCTGTCCCAAAGACATAAAAAGCAAGGATATTTTGTGAAGACACTTTGCTGATCAAGGAGAAAGTTCACCGTCATCACCCATTAATGGTCTTATCTTTTCTAAGACTAATGAGATTGTCTCATACTTCTCTTTTATACTGGTAGAATGACCAATAGGAATTGAGCAATATCTGTTGCCATTGTGTAAAAGAACACATTTTAAAATCCATTTGGAGTTATCAATGAAAAGGCGTAATACATTTGGCATATATTTTAGCAAACCCATTTTAATAAAGCCTCTAATATTACAGAACATTAGGTTGTTTTCCGTAGAGAATAAGGGTAGAAAATCCTTTTTTCTGCTACAATAAAACGTTAGGTTGATTCACAAATGAAGTAAATTATTTTCTTTTAACTTGGAGGTTAGCAATTCAGAAAACTCCTTTGACAGGTTCAGATCCCTGATGAGGCCACTCAATTCATGTTGGTTAGAAAGTTGAAGTTCCGGCAAAATCACTGTCACATTCTATACTTATGTTAACTTGTATTTCATCACCAGACATGCATGATTCACCCTCTGGGAGCTCTGGTAGTTGGTGGAAAGATGGAACCGATACCTCATCTGAGCGTGGATGAGGTCATCTTGCCGAATCTAGGTCAGAATATGTCCACTTGCTTTGATTACTTCGATTGATGTCCTTTATGTTGACCAGTTATAAAGGTGGTTTTTAGGTCCTCTCCAAACTATTGGTACACCAAATATCAAGCAGCTCCTCTTTCTATTTTTTCCATTGCCGCAAATGTTCTATGCACGTTTTACATGCAATATGTGGAGCCCACAACTTATCTTGATCTTCAAGCTGGACACCAAAATAACAAAGATATGCTCTCGTCACAAATTCTGAAATAGGTGTTCTACTTTCTTTCATGGTGTACTCGCCACATTTGTAGCAAAATACATCTGGATTGTTCGAGGAGCTTCTTTGTGAGGAAGCCATGGTGTCTACTCAAGTGAAAATACAATATAGTCACATTAGATTCTATTATTTTATAGTCCCTGACTTTACAGTCATAAATTGTAATATCACATACATATATCAGTGATTACTAATATGTAAATCATTGTAGACGTACTGAATAGAACACACATAAGTATATAAGGTGGATATAATGTATCTCTAAAACAATAGCTGCTAGCGTAAAATTGATGCCATTTTTTGAATCAGTGGGTCAAAAACACCCAAGAATAGCTCTAGCTTCCAAAGCACTTTTTTTTGCACTGTGCTTTTATTTTGAGATAAGGGTCCTAGGCTCATTTCACAGCATGCCGAAAAATGTATCACTGAGGAAATGTAGGATTCCCATTTCACAGCAGGAATGAATTAATGGACTGGAGAACTGGGTGTCGTGTCTGTTCTAGATTTATGTTAATTTATAAGTCATGTGTGGATATAATCAGTCGGTCCAGAAGGTGCACGTTAAATACCTCAAATAAATAAAAATAAAAACATTATTATTTTAAATACATTCTGAGATACTCCAGTATTTATTTTACTAATATTTCTATTAAAAACTCATTTACGTTTCCCTAATTTTATTTTACAGCCCGAGAGAATAAATCTATGTTTTATTCAATTATTTTAAATAGGTACTTAGGTACATTTAGGTAAATTAGGTTTCTATTTCTATAAATCTATTCTAGAACACATCGTTAAAAACGGAGCTTATATGTAATATTATATACATAATTTGAAAGACTTCAGTAACTTATATCAATATTAGTTTTAATATATTTTTATTGTGTAGCATTTCAGTAACTATGTATATAGGCCTGCATTTATATTTTAAATTATTTTAGTGGAAATTTACACTCGTACTGATAAACACGTCTAAATATCTAGCTCATTTAGTCCTATTAACCAGAAATATATTGAGTTCTTTCTTTGTTTACTAAGGTTTTTTTTAGAAATAATTTTATCATTCTCCCTACTCGTTAATATGTGTACATTTATCTAAATTATACCCACCTTTTCTCTATCACATTAGCGTTATTAATATATTCGCGTATAGCTTCAATAATTAGTGAGACGTGGTGAAATAAAGGTGTAAAAATAGATTTGGTTAACTTTAATTTAAGAAAATATGTATTAAATTGCTTCATAAAAATTATGTAAGCTTATTTATCTAAGATCAATAATATTTTATTTTAGGTGGGGTTGTAGGGAACGCAAGAAAAGGCTAGTATTTTTTATACAGTTTTTCTTATCAAAACATTTTGGCCAATATAAACAAAATATTGCTTCAATAAAAATATAGGGTTTAATTTTTTCTCGTAATGATATCAACAGTTATTTAATATCTGTCATAAGCATGACGATATCAAATGACAAACATTTTTATGAAGAGAAAAAGTTGTCATTAAATTTCAGGATATTCATGACACATATTCAAGAATTGTTCAAGTCCCCATGGTAAGAAAATTAAACTCTATATTTTTACTGAAACAAATATATAATATATAATATATAATATATAATATTGTTTTATTTTGACCCGAAAAATGTTTTATCATAACAAATGGCGTTCCCTTCACCTCTACCTTAAACCTGAGAAACGCGATATAAAAAAAATATATTCCCCCTTCAATCCCCTTTTCAACATTAAGAGATTGTATTGAATACCAAAAGCAGAATGAACTCACAAAGTAATATATGACCACTTTTGAAGATAGACAAACCCGTCAAGACTTCACCCTAAGGCATATCACTATGATAAATTAACTTAACTTAGATAAAGCGAAGCAAGGAAAAAGTTGTACGTTCGGTAAAATATCAAGAGCCAAAAAATAAAGAGAAGAAAATGAAGAAGAGATCCACGATTTATAACGTCATAGTAGGGAAAAAAATGAAGGGAAGTAAAAAAGTTTATAATTCATAGTATAATAATAATATTGCGCATTTAGGATACATCACTCGTATCTCAGTTTGTGGAAAAATTAGCCAGTACTAATGTACCATTTCACAGAACATGCCCGAATGTACTAATCGTAGATCCTTTTCATGGAGGCTCTTTCCATGTCCTGATTAGATGAGAAGAAGAAGATGATAGTGAATATAAGGGTGTGGAATCAGTGGAAACACTTTAACCTAAATAACTAAACCCTGGTGACTTTTGGGGTACTTCCTCTTTTGGGGAAAAAAAATTCCAGGTACCAACCGGGAATTAAACCCGGAACCCGTAGACTCGTAAATAGGTGCACTGACCACTACACCACAGTGCTGGAAATTTCTAAGATCAACATATATGAATAATGCAACTCAATATACACTTAATAAAATTTGAAGCGAAAAATATAAGTTTGTTATTTTTATGTTTATATAAAACGATAGTTTAGTTTTTTCTTTAATTGAACTGTGAGTTTATAAATTTATGTCGATGAGTTAATATAGCCTTATTTATGTTTCGAATTAAAAAAAAACTCGCTATAAACTTCCTTTCAACGAATTTTTAAACCAAAAATTAAGTATACAATGCTATTTGGGAGGTGAACAATCCCTAGATATTCTATTCCAAACAAAATTGTTAGAGATGTTCTCTAGAAATTTTAAATTCAATATATTCAGTAAACTGCCCCTATTTTGGGGCTAGCGTAAAAATAAATATCATCTGTCTCTAGCCTGGATCTTAAGCTCGAATAAAATTTGTCAAAACGTTTTAGATATTTGATTAGGGACAGACAAAATAAGGCTCCCCTTTATTGTGTTCGGAGGACATATAAAACGTAAAGACTCATTATATTCTCGAGGTCAAACATTTTCACGATTACAAAAACTTCTCGTGATTTGAGAAAGTTGTTATAGCACTATATTTTCGTAGGCTTACATGTTTTAGAAGCTACCCCCTTTAAAATTAAACATACACACTCTTTTCTCTTAGAAATGTAATTTATTGTTCAAAAACCCTTTCAGTCGTGTTGTGCAGTCAAGTAATCATTAGCTACTCGTCATTCCATCTCTGACGTCATTGAACTAGCACCTCAGTGACGTAATCCCAACACTCGCCACCCCCTAATACCCTTCTCTTCCCCGAAAACAAACAATTACTGTCCGCCAGATTGATCCCAACCACCCCTTCTCCTACTCCCCCGCGAACCTGGCGGCTATTGACAGCAACTAGGTACTGTAATTTGTTCAGCATTAACATTTATTGATCTTCTAACTGAAGTGGGACTTCCCTTGATTTGAAAAATAGATGACTCTGTGATCGTCAAGCATTCCGAACTAGTGTTATCTGGATTTAACGTCAGAGCTCTGATTAGTTCTAATATGATTAGTGAATTGATCTATTTAACTATCTGTCTATTTAAATTTTAATAATTTAATGTAAACCCATTTAGTTCATTAGAACAACAGTCCTTCTGAAATAAATAATTGAAAACCAGGAGTTTAGTCAATACAATATTTCCCCCCCTTGACTTGTATTATTTACCCATCGGTAATAAATGCATATTAACTACGTTACCGGTATATGTATGAAGAAGGTGCATTGAAGATGCATGCCTACATTTTATATGGGTAGAGTTGGAAACCATTTAGAGAGGAAAAAAACATCTGGGGGAGACTGAAAAACTGACCTTTGTTTTTTGTTTTTATTTAAACCGTGTATTACTATCCATTCGGTCTATATGTATAAGTCGTATATGTACTAATTACGCTAATGTGTTAGGTATGAGGAAGGTTGAATTTAGAGCGTGGTGGGAAGGTAGAAAACTATTTATGAAGAATCATTCTTAGTGCTCTCAATCGGGATTAGAACTCAAACATCAGCAGATCAGTCTATTGCAAGAGTTAAAACTATCCAACCATTAAAATGTATTTACTTAATCTACGTACACGTAGTTAAAAGTGAGAATTTTAAGGAACTTAACAAGGTTCCACCTAAATAAGATGAAACAACTATATCAGTTGAAGATAAATTATATTCAATGCATCAAAATGGGGGTTGAACCCCAGACTCCATTTTCAGTGTCAGGAGCTGCCAATACAACTGCAAAAAACTCTTCTGACGCAAGTTATTATCATCTGGTGTGATATGAAACCTTTCTAAAACGTGTTACTCTTATTTATCACTCACCACGTGTGAGCATGGTACACACACACAATGATATGCTATGCCCTTCATCCACTATTTGCCACGTCACATTTTGTAACGTTAGTAACGTAATTGCTTCGTTAGATGCGGCGGAACGTTTTAACGGCTGGCTCGTTAGCTGGCCTTGTAAAGTTGTGCGACACACACACACACACACACACACCTCCTTTCCCCGGCCTTACTCTCCTCCCCAATCTACTCACAATTCTCTTATAATGGCATTATTTAAACTTTCATATATCAAATTAACTGGTATCCTCTCTGGAGATAAGCTGTTACGTGCATTTCCCATACAATTTTTTTTTATATAAGAGTATCCTCTTCAGATTTATTACTTAAATTATATACTTCTTATTTGAAAAAATAAAATTAATAAACTTGTTTATAATAAATAAAAATCATAGAATTAAAAAATTTTTTTTTCTATTTTATAAAAATGTTTCAAAGATACACGGAATTGTTGCAATTTAATTATTGGTTAAGATGGTTAATCTTTGACCTATATCGGCGAGAACATGGGAGTAGTGAAGGGGTAGGTGTTCATATTCCATACAGGAGTGTTAAAGTGTTTTTATCTTAAATGGTTTTCCACTACACCTTCCTTAAACTTACCCCATTATTATAAAATATGAGGATATCAGGGACGGGTGGTAATTACACATTCTCAAATAAACCTATTATCTAGATGTTAAGGACGTATTTATAGTTATGATAAGAACATTTCACAGTTCCACGATCCGATAAAACAAATGAGTACAGAATGTGTAATGAGACATGGCGGATAAAAAACAAACAGAAAGATATAAAATATCTGCTGATAGACCAAAAGTAATTTAGATAAAATTACTGCGTAGAAATAAAAATAATTTATTAAATAGAATAGCAATTTTATTATAGTTGTTAAAAAGTTGACGGTGTCATCTAAATACCATATTGTTTATATTGAAAAATGACACCTGGACACAGGAATCTAACCCGGGAATTTTGTATGCAAATGCTATTACCAAAAGACTATCTATTAAATGTCCTGCGTCCAGGGCTATTCTTCATTCATATTCAAGCGCGGAGTCTGTGATGAGCTTGCGTAAATTATCAGATACATAATTAGCGATCATTTAGTATCGTGGGTTATCAGGTAAGACAGCCAAAGCACTATATTTCCTGATAAGTGCATTCGTATGATTTTCATTGTACTATTGACAGCATAATTGATCGCTCATATGTAGCTGATGATTTTTGCACGTTTATCACAGACTCTGGCTTAAAATATGGGTGAATAATGACCCTTAGCGTGGGAACACTCTTGGATGATGAGAGGCATGAGCGCTAGCATACTAAGCCGAATATTCAGGGTTCATTTACCATATACAGATACTATTTTTCAGATTAAAGAATAAAATAAAAATAGTTGTTAATGTGACATGAGGATTTCTAAATAATATTTAATAGCAGAAGAAGGAATCATAAAGTTAATTTTGAAGAAATTCTCTCTTATTCGAGTGGAGATCAGATAACTAAAACAAGCCCTTTGTTAATCCATGTTTAGATTCAAACCTTGACTTTCCCGTCACAGATTTGCTAATCTATTGCTAACATGATACCTGAGACAAGAGATTCCCAATCTAGGATACACGAGTCATCTATTGAAGGAGACAACTCGATGAATTGTCTCTTGCATCAACATTGAATATTATATTTCTTCAAAACCGTTGATGGAATTTTGGCTTAATGCTCCCTCATTTTCCCCTGATGTTTGATAAAGTGTATTAAAATACAGTATATGATGATATCTGCCACGACTTATCTGTGAGAGAAAACGTTCTCATCTCTTGTGTATATTAAAAAGAAATATTAAAGTAAAATTAGTGTAGATTCAGACATACGATAGAAACCTTCCTCCATCCATCCTGAAATTCTAAATCTCGCGGCCGAATAACAACACGGTCCATCCCATGAGGCGAGTGCTGACTCAATGTTAGATATCACTATATACACTCCTTAAAACAATCAATTTTATTAATATTGCCATTTATATTGATTATTTATCTTATTAATATGAAATGGATTACGTAGAATACTATAAAAGTGTACGTAGGTAATTAATTCCACTTCGTGTGGAGGGAGAGAGTAATGGGTTCGTGGCGCACAATGATTGGATTCAGGAGGGCAGCGAGGTGGTGAAGGATGGGAACTCCTACCTTAGACCATGAGACCACAGGTGTGACGATCTTGCTATGATCAATCTCAAGGTAAGTATTATATATTAGATAGTAGGGAACCATTATTCTTACGAAGGATCGTAGACGTGTTCACCCCTATTACCATATTTTAAGATTTTAACAAGATTAGATAGTATTTATTTCTACATCTAAGAAATAGAATAAAGCGTACCGTCTCCCCTTCATCCGCTCAACGCCTTCAGGCAACACGTGTGCCATGTCACACAGCTCTTCTTTTGTTTATGTGCCATAATTTTCTTTATCTCATTTCCTGTGACAAATGGCCACCTTCTTTAAAACAAATTGAATACAATGATCCAAGGAACAAAAAGTTAAGGTGGAAATTCCCACTTAAATAACGTAGACGGATTTCCACTTCTGTGTTTTGTTGATTTTTTTTGTTTTTTTTGTTTCCACCACTTACCATCCCCTCCCCATTGTTGTGCATCGGCAGGCCTACTGACAGGATGAATAATTATTTCGTAATCTTTTTGGCCTTGTTCAATGGAGACGCAGAAAACTAGCAATTAAAATAAATAAAAGATCGCCATTTACTTGGGAAATGCAGCTGGGAAAAATAAAAACACTTCAAACATTCCGCGTCTATTTTAGATCTGTCTATTGTGATTCATTAAAAAATTAAAACAAATTTGGTTCTATTTTTCTAAACTAATACTCAAAACTGATAATTTTGCGTTAATATCATTAGAAATGGGCATGCATCACCTTTATTTTTTGTTATAAAATAAAAAATGTAAAATTTTAATCCTATAGAAACATGTTAATACCTTTCATCTCTAATTTGACATGAGATCTATTTTGAAATAAAAATAAGCTTATTAATGTAGGCCTCCCAAATAATTCTGCAGTATAATAGATTGTCCCCTTAATTCACAAGAAAAATAATACTTTGGTTACTAACTAAGAGAAACGCACGTGGACATTTTGGAAAAAATACTATAATTTAAAGGCCTGGTTTGCGCAACCAACTAATGATCTGACTTATTTGTGAATGCATTTTTCATTTTTACACGTTCAGGATCACAACCATCAGCTTTTATTTATATTATATTTTCCTCAGCCGCGTTTTATCATCCTATATTCGGCTGAATCCTATTTTAGGTCATTTAAATTCATATGATTTAAGGTAAAAGTATTTTGAACGTGAGGAAAGGGCAGTGTATTTGAGTTTTATAGCAAAATATTCTTTCGTCCAAAATAAAAAAAATATTTCTCAAATAGAAACATAAAGCTTATTTTCTTCACATGTTAATATCAGCAGTTGTTGAATATCCATCAAGGATAACCTGGAATTTAATGATTTTTTTTTCTCTTAATTTAAAATATTTGTCATCTAAAGCGGCTATGCTCATGACAGATATTCAACAACTGTTGATGTAGGTGACCTGGCGGTCTAGGGGTAAGGTGTCAGACTTCTGTGCTGGCAGCCGGGATTCAATCCTCGGTCCCAGCACAGATTTATCTGATTACCAAACCCTTCCTTCCCCTCTGACAAGACATCTTGTAAATGTGGGGAATGCCAGGCCTCCACCGTGGTTCGGATTCCAAGTTAAACTATAGGTCCTCCATTTCATCTCACAAGCACCCTACCATTACACATTAGCGTAAGTGCGTATAACCCGAACGGGTAGTAAGACGCGATACTAATAATACTAATAATAATAATAATAATAACTGTTGATATCACTATGTGAAGAAAGTTAAACTCTATGTTTATACTAAAGAAATATTTTATCTATTTTGGTGAAAAACCTGTTAGCTATAAAAACAGCAAAACACCTGACAGTTCACTTAGGATCAACTCATATTCTGATTGAAGTCTTTTTGATAGTTACAAATATTCTTATATAATATGATATATATACGTTATGTCTTGTTATATGATATTGATATTATTAATAATTTAAAATAATGTTAGTGGTGATCGCAAATAAATTAATATTTTATAAAGGTTCCCTCATTACTAAATCCTAATAAACTAAGTGTTAAACACTGGAAATAATTTGTTTGATTTTATATTAGATATTTTATTTTGGTCGCAATTCCCACCAATAACTTTAAATATATATTATAAAATAATAAGGATGAGAAGGGTGAATTTAAAATAAGTGTAACGACATTCTTATGATCCTTAGACTCAAGAGAAAGTAATATAAGCTGTATCATGTATATTCACCCCATCTAGAGCCACACACGTGGTCACGGAGCTAAAGGCTTTAAACTCACATCCCTACTGGCTATTATTGACAGGAATGTGGGGGATCAAATCCTATCCAGGGACACTATTGGTTGTTTTATCACCATGGGTTATGTCTAGCGTTCCTTCATGCTAGTGTGATTTATTCGATGGTTTTTCCTTCAAACTAATCTAATATTAACTATCGTTATAAACGCACTTATTTAAAAAAAAATCAGACCTTATAATGAAACCTTAGCCTTTAGAATTAGTTCCAGACAGTTAAGATACCATTTGGCTGCCCACGGAATAAATGTTCAGTTCATCAAATCTAATGAACATCAACACACAGGCTGCAAATTACTGTCATTACGAGAATATCCGTATGGATGAGACCACAATTCAGTTAATTTAATGGAATACCCTGTCCAGGTGTCATTATTCAACTAATTTAAATTAATTAATCATATAATTTAAATTGATGATGAAGGATTATCCGATTTATAATCCCGGCCGAATTTAATGAGTGTATTTTTAAAACTTTTCCCTCGCTCCCTCCATGAAAATATTGTACATATATTCTAAGCTCTACCTTCCGTATAAGTGATTTTCGTGTATGCATGTGTGTGTGCACCTATCTTACCACATCATAGTTGTATTTACCTGGTTAGAGTAATGTGTTAGGTAAAAGTAAGGTAGAATTTAGAAAAAAAAAGTATTGTAATTTGCTTGGAGGAAAACTGAAAAACCCTTTAGGAAATATTGCCCTCAGTACACTTGAACCTTCTTCAGTGGTCAAATTATCTAAGCCCTAAGGTGTCACTCTAGAGGTTAGACCGACTTGCTGATGAGGGGGAGATCGGAGTTCAAATACTGATCGGAACTACTGAGGTTGTTTTTTCCTAAACTGTTTCCCACTCGCCTTCCACTCAAATGTGGGTACACTACCTCTAAAATGCTTCCTTCCTCGTCCCACTCCCATTAGAGTAATTATCATATATTCATTCAACCTAAACAGTTAGTAAGACATGGTGAAAAGAAAATCAGTGCCCAAATAACTGATATTTCGGCTCGATATAAAGAATATATACTCGTACAACAGTGTGTCGTCCTCCTTCTATTGGATGGACGAGGGGAAATGATTGTGTCCACACGTTAGTCAGTCGATGATCTACCTGCCAGAATAAAATGGGCCAGGGTCATTGACCAAGCCCCCCCTTTAGCCACTAAGGCCACCTTAACTCGACCTTGATCCTATGACCCTTTTAACTTTTTGAACGTCCTTGAATATAAATAAAGCTCTTTCGGTTTGGATCGACTTGAGTGAAACGACTTTTTGTTTTTGTCACAGCCTCCTACTACCCGTTTGGATTGTATGCAAATGAACTAATTACCTTATTGTGTTAAGGAGGAAGAAAGTCGTATTTAGAGGAAGTGCCCTCATTTAAGTGGTGAAAGAGCGGAAAACCATTTAGGAAAAACCACCCTCAGTATATCCTACCGTGATTCAAACCCCGATCTCCCCTCCACTGGCAGATTAGTATGTCGCGTGAGCTACTCCTTAGACCATGCAGCCACCAAAGTAAGTGTTGAAGGTAGTTGTTAAGCCTCACTAGCATTATAGATTAGGAAAAAAAAACAACTAAAATTAAAACGAGAGCATACAAATTATTGCATCGATTACTATATTATCAGATATAAATTTTGTGCAAGTTATCAAAATATTAAAATATTTTATAAAACTTTAGTTCTACATTTAAATGATAAGCGTAGCCTACTTACTTACTATTTGAATTTAGGAAATCTGAAGCTTATTAATACATTTAAAAATTAGGACACCTCTCCCTATTTTGAGCTAGTTTATAAATAGCCTATCCAAGGATATTTTAAAACCATTTAGTATATTTTTTTAAATACTATATTTAACAATATTTGCCTGTCCATGAGAAAAACTTGTTTCCTATCCCAGAGATTATGCAGATGAAGTTTTATTTTTATGAAATATAGGTGAAGGTCATTTATTAATAGCTGCCCATTAATTTCCATGAATATATATAATTATATATATAGTTATATATATATAATTATATATATAGTTATATATATATATATATATAGTTATATATATATATATATAGAGAGAGAGAGAGAGAGAGAGTTTAGCTACACTACTCGTAGCCCAGTTTGTGAAAATATTAGCCAGTACTAACGTACCATGGCCCAGGGGACGCCCGAATGTACTAATCGTACATCCTTTCCGTGGAGAATATTTCCATGTTTCGATGAGATGAGATGATGGTGTTAGTGAATGTGAAAATGTGGATTTGTTAGAAACTCTTAAACTTAAATTAAGCCTAACTAATCAAACCTTGATGACCGTTGGGGTGATTCCCATTTCGGGAAAGATTATCAATGGTACCAACCCAGAATCAAACCCGGGACCCCTGGGTTTGAAGTCAGGTGCAATTATCACTATAACACCGGGCTGTTTTTCACACACAAACGTATATACAAGCAGAATAAATTTAATTTATTGCTTTATTTGACGAGGAAAAACATACATTTACATTTTAAAAAGACCAAAAAATCACTAAGTTTAAGGAATTTACCTGTTATTTCAATGACTCAAATAGTCAAAGCTATTAGTTATGCTTTTTAGTGAGGATTACTTCATCTAGTTATCGTATTTTGAAAATTGAAAAATGGGACCTCGAGTCGGGAATCTAATCCGGGACCTTTGGCTTAGTAAGTCAATGCTCTTATCCCTGAGCTATCCAGTATTCGTCCCGGGCTCATGGTCATTCTTCACTCATATTTTAAGGCAGAGTCTATGATGGACGCGCGGAAATCGTCGGCTACAAATGTGTGATTTAATTAATATCACGTTATTTCAATGATAAAACTATACTGTTATTTACCTTAAAATCCTCCCATGCCTCAACTCGTGAGGTGCGTCTCACAGTTTGAAGAGCCCTTCCCTACAATACCATTAAAATTCGTCATTTTTTCTCTCAGTTCATTCGATAGAGAAAATCGGGGCAAAATAAAAAAAAACCAACACAACACTGCGGGTATAATTTGTATCGCCAGATACGATATCCGGATATTAAAGTCCCTTCCCTCCTTTAATCCTGTGTTGAAGGAAATGCATGCATTTACTCACTGTCAAAAAGGCAGTGAATAATGGCCAAGCCCCGTCGTCTGCAAAACCCAAACGGTTGGGCGGATGGTGGAAGAGCTCCAGTAAACAATAAAATGGGCCATAATAATAACAATATTAATAATAATAATAATAATAATAATAATAATAATAATAGTAGTAGTAGTAGTAGTAGTAGTAGAGAATGTAACGATGTCGTTATTGGTACATTTGATATTTTCTCATATACGTATGCTTACGGCACCTTACTCTCTTTCCTTACTCTCTCTCTCTTTCTCTCTCTCTCTCTCTCTCTCTCTCTCTCTATATATATATATATAAATCATTATAATATATTACTATTATTATTATTATTATTATTATTATTATATGGCATGAAAGTAACAATAACATACTTTATCATCTAATTTTGTTGTAATTTTTTCCAAACAGTGATTTGTAGATTTAAAAAAAAGGTGTATGAAACTTGTTATGACTGATTAAATGTAGATTGTAACAACAAATAATTGGTCTTGCCAAGTTTAATGTATGCTGCGTGTGGCTATAAAGGAAGATGACGTTTACCCCTACGATCCTACTTATTAGTAGCCGAAGTACCTAACCAAACTGTTAATATCGTTTTTATTAATTTTATTATCTAAGCTAATTAACGTGCATTTTATGAACCGACTGATTATTTCAGTACACGATAATTTTTATGAGCAAGAGCGAAAAGCCTATTAATTTGGTTGAGAAAGGTATTTTCACATACCTTCCAGGGATCTCTTACATGCCACAATTGCCATGGGACTGATGTCTTTACTTTCCTCTTTGAAGGAGTTGTGCTACGGATTTTTATCTCTCAAGAAAAATAATATATCTTTCGGTAATGTTGGGAATATAATCCTGGACCTTTAGCTCAGTAGGCAAACACTCTACCAACTGAACAAAGGTATTGGACTAGAACAGTTAATCTACCATAGGAAAGCAACACTGATGGGGAATTATATTATGAATCATCTATAGTTAAATGCACCGATGGTGTTTTTATTACCAATAGATTGAATGTTAATACTCTTATGTCAAATCCTGATGAATTTTATCTTAAAATGCTCTCTTTATCACTCCACCCTTGGATCAAGTCGTTAAAGATTCTTGTGCCTAATGAAGTGATAAATACATCCTCAGATGTGCACGCCGAAAAACATCAAACTCACCAAGTCTGGTTTGATAGTGATGGAGAGGGTGGGGTATTAATTCTTAAGAGAGGGAGCACTGTGGGTGTTTTTTACTAAATAATTTTCCCCTCTTCTCCAAGAAAATTCTGTTATATTTCCTCTAGATTATACCTACCAATTCCCACATCATTAGTGTAACTATATGCATACTGGTATGACTAGTAATAAAAAACGGAGCAATTTATATCCGAGTAAAGTTATTTATTTTATAGCAATAACTGGTAAATTTGTTGAATAAAAGCTAAATACTATAATAGTAAGTTTATATGTGTGTACTAAACCTGCTATGGAGAAGAGAAGTGCCCTCAAAGTGTAAGGTATAAAGCATGATTTGTACACATAGTCACATATGCCAAAGAAGCATGGATATTGAATGTAAGATAGAAAAGGAAAGTGGAGACCATGGGTATTAAGTTTATGAGGAACATGTTGGCTATCACGAGGAGAAACTAAATTAGGAATGAAAACCATCTGAGAATAATTGGGGATAGAGTGACAAGGAAAACTATTCAAGATTAATCTGGAAGTCTTATTTCCCAAATGGAGAAGAATATTATGCTGAAACTGACCATTCACTTCCTAAGTGTTACCTTCAGCACATTTTGCCTCTATTTGAAACGGCTGTTAGGAGGTCGGATAGCAGCTCAATTGCTTCTGTTCAGCTAGACAGAGTCTTAAGAGATCTCAAGAGCAGGCTAGAGAGCAGAAAACAGGATAGATTATTTGGAGCAGAAATTCATGAAATCCTTGCACAACTCTCAAATTCTGAGATGTCAAGTTCTTAAAGAGAAGTAGAATCTTTCTTGCAATGGTGAATTGATTATCTGTCAAAAAACTATGACTTTTCTGAAAATAATGTGTTTGCTCTCCTTGCCTGTCTATCATTTAAAGAAAAACAAGGAGATATTCGCCTGCAGTAGGAATATGTTTTAAAGCTCACAGATTAACTAAACCTTAATATTGATAAAGACCAGCCGTAGGACGATTTTTGTGAATTCCAAACTGCATACACCAGACTTGACAAGAGTAAATCAGAATACCAGATCTTAGTAGATTTCTTCAACTACCAGATCACCATTGACTTCTCCAATTCTCAACTGCTAAAGTTTATATAATTAATATTTTCAATTCTTATCAGTAACTCATTTGCTGAAGGAATCTTTAGTGTCATGAAGAACCAGTGGTTGGATGAGAAACCGGATGCTCATGGACTTAGTGAAGAGAGAACTGCAAATCAAAATGAACTTTTCTGAAAGGTGACCTGGAGGTCTAGGAGTAAGGTGTCAGACCTCTGTACTGGGGGTCCGGAGTTCATTCCTCGGTCCCGGCACAGATTTAGCTGATTGCCTTCTATCTTCACCTCTGACAAGACGTGTATTAATCACAACTTGTGAATGTGAGGAATTCCAGACCTCCACCGTGGTCCGGATCTGACGTTAAACTGTAGGTCCTCCATTTAATCTCACAATCACACTACCATTAGACATTAGCGTAAGTGCATATAACCCGAACGGGTAGCAATACGTGATTATAATAACAATAACAATAAAAATAATAACTTTTCTGAAAGTTTCATTGGATTTTTCAATTTTCTGAAAGAGGAAGGCAATAAAGGAATGCTGAGTGTAACAAAGAATGACACTAAATGAGCATGGAAATAATGAAATGAGTATGTAAATGGTATTATGAAGACATTTTTTCAATGATCACCTTTTTAATATTAACACTATATCATCATAGGCTTGACAATCAATTTGTACTTTATTTTATAATTGTAATCATATTTAATTGGGAAATTTACATGCCAGTATTCAATAACGTATAATGATTGTTTTCACTTGCAAAATGTTAGATGGTAGAATTAAGAAAGTATCTTAAAAAAAGTTTTCAGATTAAAGTCATGTCCCTAGTCTTCCCAAAATACAAAATTAAAAAAATAAAATACATACATTTTAGATCTTACTTTATAATTTATTTCCAGAAGCCCAGGATGACCTTAAAAAAACTAATTTTAAGGCTTACATTTGACCCCTCTGGGGGGTATGAAATATTCCCCAGACCTTCCGGCAGAAACCCCCGCTCCCCAAAACCCATACATAGTGTGTCCAACCCAGCGATCTTTGAAATGTGTCAACCCTAGGCTATCTTAAAGAAGATAAATCTTTTTAGATACTCTTTTCCCAATGAACGTAGGTGCATGCCTTATAAATACTGGATGCAACCAAGAGTATCATGCAATGCTGGACGCAATATTGCAACGAAAAAAGGCATCGTCAAAATGAGCCTTTAAAGGAGGAAGAATGATGGAGGGATAGAGGAAGATGGAGGTCCTTCATTAAACTGACCAGGCCACAGGCTGGATATAGTTAGTTGATGATGTTAATAATGAGTAAATTCTATCTTATTTGCTACTATATTATGAGAAAGAGCACTAAAGCAACTTCTAGGAGCCAATATTTTGATTTCATTTTATGTTTTTTGTTCTCCACGTCTTATCCATTCTGGATATGCGCATATTTACACTAACAGGATAGAGAGGAAGACGATAGTATTTAAAGAAAATACATTCTCATACGTGTGGAAAGATTGTGATAAATTATTTATTAAAAAAACACCCTCAATACATCTGCTATAGCTATGCCATAAATTATGCGAACACTGAAGAGGGGGTTAACGAATACATAAAAGTATCTAATAGGTATCAAAATTGTTTCGTAGATTCGCAGTCAGCTTATATAACCCCTCCATCAGGTGGATGAGCTTTAATGTCGTTTTGGTTGTTTTCTGTACATGGTAGAACCCGCAATCCCGGAATTTTGAAAAAGTTGTTTGGTTTTATTTAAACATAATTTTCAACATAATGGAAGTAAAAAAAATTAGAAAGGTTCTAACTGTTAAATGTTTAAATTTTGAGTTAAAATTATTACCAATTATTTGATGACGTTTTGCGTGTAAATTTTTCTTCTGAGCTAAAGACATAAGGTCAGAACTTTTAAATATAATTTTCCTCTATTAAATAGAGTCATGTTTTGATAGGGTCACAACAGAATATTTTAAGATATCATGACGTTCTTTTATATGGTTTTTATATAAGTTTACATAAAAAAAGTAAAAACACTTTATTAACATTTTAACTGGCCAGAAATTTTGCCTTCATTTTGGTGAAAAACAATTCTCAGAAATATCAAACCACTTCATGCATAATCCGGAATTTATAAACATCTGCACTGTTTCTCATTGCTCTATTATGTAACATCTTTAATATTCCTTAATTTTCTTGTGAATGAACATTTAATAACAGTTTATTAAATAAAAATTTGAGGTAAAAATTGATTATCTTTTACTACTATGATATTAGTATTATTTTATAGATATTGATATCATATATTAAAGTTGAATGCTGTGGACCTACACGTGACTGGATGTATGAATACGTGAAAGTTTATTTAGTAACCTTTTATAGATGTCAAATATATCCATTCAAAATAAAATTGGGGTATACTTTATAGAACTATCCACATATTAAATGAAAAATTTAGATGGGAAAGTAGATTTTTGAGAAAATTTACGCTCATTCTCTTGGAGGAAGAGTGGGAAATTATAGAGGGGAGCAAATACCTAGGTACAGACAACTGATATCCAAACCCTCAACTTTCATCACCGGTAACACATTGTGAAGATAATGCCCTATGGTGCAGTTCTTGATATTCTAAACGATGTCTGCACATAATTGATACCTCCATTACTTTTACACCGTTATTAAAACCCTAACATATACCTGCATTTGTAATCAGGTGAGTTATATAAAATTTTGATCTTACCCGTTTCGCCAGTGATCTGAAATTAGGGGGTTGAATCCCGGCTAGATTAATGTGGGTGGTTTTTAACCTATAGGCTTTACCCCCGTTTATCCACGCGAATATTGGTCCATTTGTTTTAAAATCTGTACTACCTGTCTAATCTTTACCCCATTAGCCAGAACAGTGGTACAACACATTTAGATTTCCCTAGTTGACAAAGTTGTGGCAATATATTGTTTTATGTTGACCATATGGCAATTCGTCTATTTGTATTGAAATTTGTTCTAAGATAATTGCCAAAGATGCGATTTTTTTAACGGAATTCGACAAATACATTATTTTAACCAAGGTCAAACAAAGTACTTACATTATTTTTACTTTCTCGTTATCTTACAGATAGAGAAAGTATTGTGATCGTCAAAAAAATCGAGTCTTTGATTACTCCCCGAATCAAAAAAAGTGTTTTTTGAATTTCCGTCTGTGTTACTGTACCTCGGACTATATTTTAACTATTTAACTGATTGGGCTAAAGCTTTGTATCAAGGGTTTACATAAGGTTGCCTCAAGGGGTTATCGGGATTGGATATTTAATCCTAAAATTAAGGGTAGTTTACTGAAGGTAAAAAAGAGAGAAATTGTATTTTCTAAAAGTTGGCTCTAAGGATTTTGGTTAAATAACGTTTCTAAACATTTATAAATACTAAAAATAAAATGGCTACTCTCAATATTTTGGCAAATGGTTTTAAGGGTTCCAGCCTGATGTATAAATTTTTATTTTCTATTATGTCTACGTAGCTCTTTGAGACATGAAACTACTTATCATCGCAAATATATAGCGATACCTATAATACAAATCTTTTATTTGAAACATATTTTTATAAAACCAATAACTTTCAAGCTATACGAAAATTTGTATATATATTTTTTTACTTTTCGAACACTATAGGTAAATTATTGCAACCGTAAAAATAATCCAACCCAGAATATATTTTCTCAAAATCGTCTCTAACGATTTTGATTACAATTGTATCTAGGCGTTGATTAAGATCACAAATAAAATGGATATTTTTATTTCTATATGAAAATGACTATTAAGGTATTTGACAGAAGCGGAAATTTCCGTATCTCCGTAACTATTTGAGATACTAAATAACTTATCATAGCAAAATTGTAGTTCTAATGTAAAAAAAAATTACCTGAAGTATATTTTTATAAAACAAACAGTTTCTGAGATATTGGCAAATATATTAGTAACATTTTGTGAGCTTTTGTTGCAAAGAGATACTACTTTAGTTTTAACGCAATAATTCTCCAATGCAAAAGAGTAATTAAATACTAGTAAGTCTCTCAAAATGTTTGTTATTTTTCCATAAACCTCTTAGGATAAATGTTTGTACAACAATGATCTATCTCCATTTTAGACTCAATAGTAAATATTTACATTTTTTACTGGTTAAAATTTATAACTGAGGAATTTAATTGCAATGCGATGACCTGAAGATGTGCAACACAAATGTCGAACATTTTACCTGAAAGTTGAAATTATTATACGAATTGTTGACCCTTGTTGACACACTATCGATCATTTTTATTGGTCCAAACATACAAATGAGGACATTATTCTTTTTAAACAAAATTATTAAATTTTAAACCGGGATTCAAAACATGTTTTGCATAAGTATAGTGAAATTTATGCTTGGGTTTGCAAGTGTATATTATTTCGTTCCACATATATTACGAGCTTTAAATAAATATTTCCATTTTCAAACAATAGAGCGAGAAAGTCAGTGTGGAATTCCATACCGTTAATTTGATATGGGTATTAATTTAAAGATGGTGATTGTTGGTTAATGTAAATCTGTCTATTTATTCATTTGTTCCTTCTGCGATAAATTTAAAATGCTTGAAACCAATTTAACGACATTTTTCACGAATATTCTTTGAACCTATTTCAAACTACGTATTTAAATAGTGTTTTAAATATTTTTTATTCATTGTAATATTGTGGTCAGTCAAAAGGTTTTTTTAGTAGCTTATCTCAAGTTATTTGAATTTAGAATTCCTAGCAATCGATCAATACTTAGGCGTATTAAAAAAAAGTTATATATTTAGAGACTAGCGTCTTAAAACAATTGATCAATGGTTGTCTTATATCCATATAGTTCAATAGAGGTTTTTTTGTCTAACTTGCTCACCAAGGAAAATGTTAAACTTTAAGTCCAAGGAGAAATTATAGAAGATATTTTAACATGAAATCTAAGGTGATATTTCATAATGAAATCCAAATAGAAATGTTTTTACATTAATAAAGATAACATGACATAATTCTTAAAATAGTGTAGTTAGTTGTTTTCTTTTATTATGGAAGCCGCTAGGTCTAGTGTTCACAAAACCTCTAGTAATATTGCTTGAGCATGTGAATAGCCTGGATTTAAGAAAGTAGACACGAGATTGCATCCACTGTAATTTAAGAATTCAATATCATGTCTGGCAAGGATAATGTCAAGTGCAGCTTTAAGAAACTCTTCATTTGTATCATCATCCAACCCCGTTGCCCTTTCTTTGTCTAGCTTCACCCCCTTCACATGAAAACTCTATAGAGACTCTTCAAGGCAAATAAGGTTATATCTCTCGTAAATAAAAGCAGAAACTAGGGTGAGAGGAGAGGTAAGTGAAGCAAAGAAGTATATGAGAAAAATAAAGGTAAAACAGAATGGAGAAAAATAAATTTGGTTTTGTTATATCAAGCTAGTAACTTGCGTATTTGTCACAAAGAAGAAGGATCGATAAAATGATAAAGCTATGTTTGATTCAACTCTTTTACTATGGTAATTGGTTTACACTCTCTAAACATATAGGTTGTATCTGTTCAGGGCATACAGGATAACATCACAACACGTTTTACTAAATATTCAATACAAACTTCTATTTATTTACTTATAGGATAACATGATACGTTCTTAAAATCTAGATATTATCATCTCTATTTGTAACTGAACCAAAGTTTCTCTAACTTGTGTTGGTCCTATATGATCACTCATTCTTGAACATTGGCTAGTGTCATCGGAATGATTTTATCCATCATTGTTAACTAAGTTTTTTTTTCTGTCGATAAAATTAATTCCTAAAATGATGACTTGTTTGTAATAAACTGGTTTTTATTAGTAAACTATTCATATTTAATATCATATTTAAGTTGCTATAGATTTATGTATTACTTATGCATACAAAAATGGATTTTTAAATCAAAGATAAACTTGCATTTGTGCTTAGACTAATTTGAGAAAAGCTATTAAAACAACTAAATTTATATAAACATTTGTGAAACCTAGCTTATTTATTTACTTTGCAAGGTTTCTTTATATATAAACAAAGCTACCAGCATAATATTTTTTGTTATAATGAAGCATCTAAATACGTAAAGAAGATGTTAAAATTTAGCCACACAAATGAGGTTATAATGAAGAAATCAGCATTTTTAGAAACGGTTCCATAATTTGAATAGAGGAAGATTAGAAAAATATTTATTAAATATAACTCTCATTGCACCCGAACGTGATTCGATCCCTGACTTTACCAGATATGGAACACTAAGCTTTCTATTGTGTCATCTGATGCGGATATTTATGGAATTGGTTTGTTAACTGTAGAAATTAAAAAAAAAGAGCCACTTTGGTGGCCGAAAGGTCTAAAGTGCTACTCTAACAATATACTAAATCGCCGAAGATGGTTAATTCTTGGTTTGAACCAAGTCTATTGTACTCAGGATGGGATTCATTAAATGGTTTCCATATGTTTCACACTCCAAATGTGGGTATACTTAACTTGACCTCACTCATCCAAAACCCATTAGCGTAATTAATATACAATTATGTAGGTTGAATGGGTAGTAAGAGGGGGTGGTAAAAATTGTTTTTAAAAACAATAAATAATATCACAAAATCTATAGGATATATCAATTTTTATTTTCGTAATAATTCCAGAAGTGAGGGAGGACGCTTATATATTGAGAATATAAACCTTTAGTCAACGTTTTTATTTTTAAATTAATCAACTCACATTTGCGGGGGAAGTCAGTGGGGAACCATTTAGGAAATCCACTCTAAATAAATCCGATAATGATTTAAGCCACAGTCTTCTCGTCATTAAGAGGCCAGTCTTTAATGAGAGAGGGTGACCTGGCGGTCTAGGGGTAAGGTGTCAGACTTCTGTGCTGGCGGCCGGGGTTCAATCCTCCAATTTATCTGATTACCAAACTCTTCCTTCACCTCCGACAAGAGATCTTGTGAATGTGAGGAATGCCAGGCCTCCACCGTGGTTCGGATTCCACGTTAAACTGTAGGTCCTTCATTT